>CM061750.1:178703524-179003762 GCA_030979885.1 Lolium multiflorum | reverse complement strand
CCTAAATTTTTGCTTGGTGCACCAACCGAGTTGGGTACGTGTCGACCTGCATGTGCATGTTCGCCGCGTGTCCCTGGCTTCCTACGCGTGTCAACGCGGTCGGCTCTCCTCCCAGGCTATACCAGGGGACGGATCAGATCTGGAGTCTTAAGCTCTCAGAACTCTCAAGTTTGTCTCTCTCAAGAAGAAGTTCCTTTTGCTGCGCTACTCTCTAGTCTTCCCCATCCCGGCGACTGCGTGCACAACCGTCCGGGAGAGCAGGCCTCCGAAACCCCGTCCGTTGAGATCCTGCACCGGGAGACGGGCGATAAGGTTTTTGGGGAGCGTCTCGGCGCGACTGCTCGCTGCTGTTCGTGCTCTTCTTCGACGGTTCGACTGCTTCATCGATAGATCCGATGACACCATGGGCGACATCAGCCATTCCCATGGTGGTGCTGCTGCGACCTTCCCGGCCGCGATGTACGTGCTTTTCCTCTCCTACTTTGCACTGCTACGTGCTTGTTCCATGTTCAGATCTCATGCATGTGCTTAGTCCGATGTGTGGTTAAGTATGTTTGTGCATCTTTAATGTTGCTTTCGGTAATTAATCCTCACCTGGAAATTGCCTACTAGTCCAACAATCCAAAACCCTATATGCATAGGCAATTTCACTGCCCGGTTTTGTCGCTGCTTAAACCGAGCCTGTTTACGTTCTCATTTCAAGAGATGGCAGAATAAGACCTCTTGTGGCTCACTTCTATGGGCGTGCACCGAGTTGCGGATGGTACTCCTAGAGTCCGCTTACTCCTCAAGAGGATAAAGCGTTCGGGGATGCCAAATGGTCTTGTGGGTGCCGTCTCTATGTGCTTTGAGACAAGTTGTTGATGCTTATCTCGCACATCCGAAATGGGAAGGAATCGTGGGGATGCACCGGGACGCTAAGTTTGGTGCCACGCTAGTGTCAGAGGTGAACCCGTATGCTATGGAGCGCTCAATGACTACGTAATGGTTGAGAACCGATCCGTAGTAGAACATGCTCATGAGATACAGATCATGGCAAAGGAACTTGAGCTCCTAGAGTGTGCTACCTGACAAGTTTGTCGCGGGATGCATTGTCGCTAAGCTTCCCCTTCATGGAGGAACTTTGCCACTTCTTTCTAAAACATCAAAGGCATGAGTTCTCTGTTGAGAATATCATGGGCTCTCTCGATGTTGAGGAGAAGGCGAGAGCAAAAGACAAACACACCTGAGGAACCGAGGGACGTTCTGCTGCCAATATGGTGCAAAAATGCCCACAAGTCCAAGGGAAAGAACAAGGGAGTCTCCCGGACATCACCAACTTCAAGAAGAAGGGGAAAACGGAGAAGAAAGATCCTGGCTGGGTGGTGGCGAGACGGGCCATTGGGCTAATCGCTGTCCACAACGCAAAGGAAAGAGATGTCAAGCTGTCTGTCAGCATGGTCATTGGCAACACCGGTGAAGGAACTACAGGGTATGGTAATATATTACCCATCAGTTTTTTCAGGTGTTTCAGTCCACGTAATGGTGGGTTGACACAAAGCAATGTTCATGTGTGTCGACATCTCCATGTTTACCTCTTTATCAAAGTCTTATGTCTCTCAATGGTATGCCGGGTCACCACATACTGTTCGTGGTGTTGGCACGGTAGATCCTAAGTTTACTTCGGAAAGATCGCAACTGAAGAACGTGTTGTATGTCCCTTCTATCAAGAAGAATCTCGTTAGTGGCTCCCGTCTTATGAAAGATGGGTTCAAGTTGGTATTTGAGTCCAATAAAGTTGTACTGTCTAAGTATGGAACTTTTGTTGGAAAGGGCTATGAATGTGAGGGAATGTTTCGCTTCTCTCTAAAAGACTTCTGTAATAATGTTGTGAACCATGTAAGCACTAGTGTTAATGAAACTAATGTTTGGCATTCATGACTTTGTCATGTTAATTTCGGTTGTATGACGCGGCTTGCTAATATGAGTTTAATTACGAAATTCACCTTTGTCAAAGGCTCTAAGTGCCATGCTTGTGTGCAAGCAAAGCAGCCCCGCAAGCCTCACAAGCCCGCGAAGGAAAGAAACTTGGCACCACTAGAGCTCATACATTCAGATCTATGTGAGATGAATGGTGAGTTGACAAGAGGTGGAAAGAAATATTTCATGACTTTGATTGATGATTCCACTAGGTAATGTTATGTGTATCTCCTGAAAACTAAAGATGAGGCTCTTGATTTCTTTAAAATCTATAAGGCTAAAGTTGAGAACCAACTTGAAAGAAAGATAAAAAAGGGTTCGGTCCGATCGTGGTGGAGAGTACTTTTCTAACGAGTTCAATTTATTATGTGCGGAACATGGTATAATCCATGAGAGGACGCCTCCCAATTCCCCACAATCCAATGGGATTGCGGAAAGGAAAAACCGTAGTCTAACAATTTGGTTAATGCCATGTTAGATGTTTCGGGTTTATCTAAGGAATGGTGGAGGGAGGCTATATTGACTTCGTGTCATGTCCCAAACCGTGTTCCAACCAAGAATAAAGAGATTACCCCTTATGAGGAATGAGAAAAGAAAAGTCCATCACTCTCCTACCTACGAACTTGGGGCTGTTTGGCTAAAGTGAATTTGCCAATCACCAAAAAGCGAAAGCTTGGACCAAAAACCGTGGACTGTGTCTTTCTTGGCTATGCTGCCCATAGCATTGCTTATAGATTTCTTGTGGTGAAATCTGGAGTGGACGATATGAATGTTGGCACCATCTTTGAATCAAGAGATGCTACATTCTTTGAGGATATATTTCCTATGAGAGATATGCATGGCATGTCTAGTTGGGAATCTGATCCAATACATGAAACTCCTATGGAATCTGATGAGGAATCTGATGATGAGAGTTCAGATTCTGATGAAGATGACAATGAAGCTCCCACAAGGAGCAAGAGACAAAGGATTGCAAAATCTTTTGGTAATGATTTCATTGTGTATCTTGTGGATGATACTCCCACTACCATTTCAGAGCTCTCGCATCTCCTGATGCAGACTACTGGAAGGAAGCGGTTCAAAGCGAGATGGATTCCATCTTGGCTAATGGAACGTGGGAGTTAACTGAGCGTCCTTATGGGTGCAAACCTGTAGGATGTAAATGGGTATTTAAGAAGAAGTTTCGAGCTGATGGTACTATTGAGAAGTACAAAGCTCGGCTTGTAGCCAATATACCCTAAAAGAAGGCGAAGATTTCTTCGATACATACTCACCTGTGGCGAGATTGACCATAATTCGTGTACTACTGTCATTGGTTGCCTCACACGGTATTCTTGTTCATCAAATGGACGTTAAGACGGCTTTCCTAAATGGAGAGTTAGATGAGGAAATTTACATGGAACAACCCGATGGTTTCGTACTAGAAGGTCAAGAAAGAAAGGTGTGTAAATTAAAGAAATCTTTGTATGATCTCAAACAAGCACCCAAACAATAGCATGAGAAGTTTGAAAGAACTTTAACATCTGTGGGCTTTGTTGTTAATGAAGTCGACAAATGTGTGTACTACCGCCATGGTGGGGGTGAGGGAGTTATCCTATGCTTGTATGTGGATGACATACTAATTTTTGGGACAAGTCTCAAAGTGATTGAGGAGGTCAAAACCTTCTTATCTCAATGTTTCGAGATGAAAGATCTTGGAGAAGCTGATGTTATACTAAACATCAAGTTATTGAGAGATGAGAATAATGGGATTACACTTGTGCAATCTCATTATGTTGAGAAGGTGTTGAGCAGATTTGGCTAAACTGATTGCAAATCTTCTCTCACACCTTATGATCCTAGTGTCTTGCTTCGAAAGAATGAAAAGGCAACTAAAGATCAATTAAGATACTCTCAAATCATTGGTTCACTCATGTATTTAGCTTACGCTACGAGGCCTGATATCTCGTTTGCTGTATGCAAACTTAGCCGGTTTGTGGCCAACCCGGTAGATGATCATTGGCATGCTCTTGAGAGAGTGATGCGCTATCTAAAGGGAACCATGAGTTATGGAATTCATTATACCGTGTATCCAAGAGGACTTGAAGGGTATAGTGATTCCAATTGGATTTCTGATGCTAAGATGAAGGCCACAAGTGGATATGTTTTCACTCTTGGTGGTGGCGCTGTTTCTTGGAAGTCTTGCAAGCAGACCATCTTAACGAGGTCAACTATGGAAGCAGAACTCACAGCATTAGATACAGCTACCGTCGAAGCGGAATGGCTTCGTGAGCTCTTGATGGACTTGCCTATGGTTGAAAAACCAATACCGGCCATCCTCATGAACTGTGATAATCAAACTGTGATTATTAAAGTGAAAAGTTCCAAGGATAATATGAAAAGTTCCAAACATATCAAGAGGAGATTGAAGTCGAAAACTGAAGAACTCCGGAGTGATAGCATTGGATTGTGTCCAAAGTGCTAAAAATCTGGCAGATACTATCTTCGGCAGGCCCATTGGGGATGCCTATGTCAATGGGTTTGAGACCCACTTGAGTTGCCGAGGGGTAACCCAACCTATGTAATCGGAAATTCCGAGAAGTAGGACCTGGGAAAACAAACCGGAGTAACCGAGTGGAGAGAAAATTTAATACTCCCACCCCGCTGCAGATGCAATTCTCTCATAATCAGAAGGGGCAGGTTGACAATACCTAATGTGTTCCGAGCGGCTCTTGATGAGCGAAGACGCTGGCCTACATGGCGATCTTTAGAACACACCTATACGAGCGACACTACTGGTCATAGTGTGGGAGATTTGGGTGAAACTTTCTAGTAAGCTCATGAAGGCCGAGGAGTATGACTTATAAGCTCCACCCGAGAGGAAGGCTATGGTAGCCTAGTAATCGTGCTTCTGGGTATTGGAGGAAACTGTCAGACAAATTTGTAGTGCTATATGACCCCTTTTATGGTGAATAAACATATTTTAGTGCTATATTTGAAGGGCTTGACTAGCCATTGAATATTGTTGGTCAAGAGGGGGAGAGTGCAAGGGGCGGCAGTGCAAGAAACAACATCTCTCCTAGGGTGGAGTAACAACCTCAACAACCTCTGATTGTTGGGTCTATACCACTTATTCTACCAGAATTGCCACATGCTAGAAGTTGGCCAAAGCCAAATGAAGAGTACGATCTTCGTGTGTACTCACGGAGACGAAGGATAGAAGAATAGGTGGAGCACCATGCAGAAGAACAAGGGGAACAACAACCGTAGGGGGAGTCACAGGTTGTTGAGGCTGATTTTCTTGAGGTCAGCTGGCAATACAATGGAATCGTTGGATTTGCCTATTGCTTTAAGGAAGGTGACAAGAGCACCTACCTTGAAAGAAATCGATAGATATGGCTTGGTACACAATATCACTAACTATTTATCATATGGAGCTTATTCCCCGTCATATATCTAGGGCAGCTTAGATACTTTCTTGGAATAGAGGTGGCAAGGTCAAAGAAGGGAATAGTTCTATCACAACGCAAGTATATCTTGGACCTTCTAAGTGATATGGGGATGATGGAATGCCGTGCAGCTTCAACACCCATGGATCAAAATCAAAAGGTAACGGCTCAATGCGGCGAACTCATAGACAAGGAGTGATATTAGAAAGTGGTAGGACGATTGTTATACTTGTGTCACACAAGACCAGATATTACATATGCAGTCGGTGTAGTGAGAAGATATATGCATGAGCCAAGAAATGGGCACATGGACGTTGTTCATCGAATCCTAAGATATTCGAAAGGAACTCCAGAAAAAGGGTTATGGTTTGAAGCAAATGGACATCTAACAGTTGATGGTTATAGTAATGCCGACTTGGCAAACTGTTTAGATAATAGAAGGTCAACCTCTGGTTCTTGTGTATTTGTTGGGGTTAACTTGGTAGCATGGAGAAGCAAAAAACAACCACTAATATCAAGATCAACTGCAGAAGCAGCATAGCCATGACTTTAGGATTAAGTGAGATGCTATGAGCTATGTTACATGGTAGGGGATACAGATATGGGGATACGAATACATCGATACAGCGAAATGGCATTTTCTGAGATGGACTTACGGGATACAGCGAGTATATGCATAATTTCATTAGAAATCACGACCAGTAACCGATATTTAGAGGATGAGAAAATTAATGTTAATGAAATAGCCTAATCTTTTTTCATTCGTGGTGATCTGAAGGAGTAGTTTCCTTTCATAGTCCCAACTCGTTGTATATACAACAACATGAGGCCTTGAGGTGGGCTTTGGATCGAATGGTACATGCAACAGGCCCGGCCGTATCACCTGCGTGTCCCAGACGAATTTTGATTTTTTTTCTTTATTTTAATTCGAAAATACGGGATACTCTAGGATACGCGTATCCCACACGTTTTCTTGTGTATCCCCGTCTTGGTGAGTATCCTGCACCGATATGGTACCTATGGGACGTATCATGCAACATAGGCTATGGGTAAGAAACGTTCTGAGTGAGTTGAAGATCTTAAAGGCTGGACATTTGAACGTATGGTGTGATAACAAGTTAGCAATATGTATAGCAAACAATCTAGTCCAGCATGATAGGACAAAGCACATTGAGATTCACATATTCTTCATTAAAGAGAAGTTAGATGCTAGAATTATCAAGATCAACTATATGAACACAGGGCAACAGATCGTTGATTGTCTAACAAAAGGTTTAGCTGCAGACAATGGGGAGGACATGACCCGAACAGACCAGAACTGTCACTTTTGGTGTACGAAATGGGTCAGGCCACTGGAGATGCCCTTATATCCTAGAGACTCAGATGAACTCATGTGTTCTGAGCACTTATAAATTTCCATGAACCAAGAACACATTTGTGCCCCCAGAAATAAATTAAATTTTGATTCTCCAGAAGACCAAAGTTTTTTTTCACATGGGGCGGGAGCGGAACTTCCACAAAAGTGTTAAACCCACAAAAAGAATTGGATGTTTGCCTTAACTTGTGACATTTGGTACATTTGAATTTCCTTGAAAATACTATTTACTTAGCTCAAACTACTGTAGGCCAGTATTTTCTTTGATCATATTATTGTTAAGATAATATACTAGTATAGTGTCATGAAGTGCAAACTACTGTATGCCAAACTACTTAGCTCAAACTACTGTAGGCCATGTAGTGCATGTATTAATTAGGACCACCAGGTATGATCAGATTAGATTTGTCTGAGTGTTAGTCCATTGATCATAACAAGTGCTGGATCTTATTCCAAAGAAGTTATGGCAAAGTATTTGTCTGTGTGCTAATATGTTCGATACATATGCTGCTACTAACATGCAAACTTGATGCATTCCTTAGGTTGAAGATATCAGCAAAGAATTTCCTGTGGCTTCAGAAAGAGCCAGGTTGATTTTTGGAGTCCATATGCCGACTCTCCCTGCATTAAGAAAGTATGTATTGACATGCCCAAGCCTTCTTACATATTGCAGTAACACCAGTCACTAAATGTGACTTATTTGCACCTTGTGAACTCAGAGAATATGGGGAAATGTTGATAAGTTGTGGTTTACTTGGAGAAGCTCTGAACGTTTTCAAAGATCTCGAATTATGGGATAATCTCATCTATTGCTATCGGTATGAATTTCCATATGCAAAGTAGCTCAAGTTCCTCGTGCTGAAACCACCCTGTAATAACTTAGTCTTCGATATTTGGCAGATTATCGGGCAAACTTGCTGATGCAGTTAGTCTAATAAATACTCAGCTCTCGATTACACCCAATGACCCAAGATTATGGTAAGTAGATCTTGGAGATTATTTTGGATTTATTTGGGTGGGATATATTATATTTTTAAGAGTTGCAGATAATATTTTTCATCCCCTCTTCCAGAGTTTGCTATGCTTAAATCAGCTTTTGTATTTATTTATTATTACTAGTACGGTGGCAGATGTGTCCCTGTTTATGCACTTTATAGATACTTTTCTCACCATGCATCAGTCACCCCACAAGTGGGAAGTGAAAACATGCATCAGTCATCCCCATGGATCCATCCTTGACTCGGTGGCCTCTCTTTGCTTCATTCCGTCGTCATCTTGCTCCATGTCCTGTCGTTGTGCCATGCAGTCATGTGTGCCTTTCTGGCAACTTAGGGTTATTTCCATGTGGGATGATTCTGCTCAAGCTTGTGCTATTTTGTATTTCTCTTGGCACCAAATAGTTAATTTCTGTTTGTTGTTGAATAGCTTTATTTTTATTTAGGTGTTCACTTGGTGATGCAACAAATAACGACGATCATTATAAGAAAGCATTGGAAGTCTCAAATAAAAAATCCGCTCGAGCTCTGGTATTCTTCTCTCTTGTTTTGCTCACCAGCCTCTTGTTGTGTTACTAGTGCATAATTTCATGGGAAGTGGTCTTACATTCTCTTGTCTTCTGGTGTAGCGCTCTCTGGCTCGTAGTGCGTACAACAAGAATGACTTCTATGCATCCAAATTTTTTTGGTAAAAGAATACATTTAAGCTACATGTATGTTTACAGTTGTTACTTGCTTGAAAATCACTTACTTTAGAGCTTTGGGCAGGGAATCTGCATTGGCATTGAATTCGTTGCATCCAGATGGCTGGTTTGCCTATGGTACATCCGCATGGAAGGTAACTTTTTTGAAACAATTTTGTATGGATGTTTTCTTACTACCTATATATAAATATATTTTGCCGGGTGATATGGATATGTGATTATTCAGTAAGTCACTACAAGAATGTATTCTTCTACTATCAGAGATTTGTCTGTTGGGAGTATAGCCAGTACTGTGCAATTTCTTACTTTGATTTAGGTTCCCACGCTCCTCATTGTGCTCTAATTTATTTTCTTAGATCCCATGACACATATTATAGTATTTCTGCCCTTGCACAATTATATTTTCTTTGCCAGTGGCATCAACTGGGACATGCATCTTGAGATAATTTTATTTTATACTTATTTTGCTATGATGAATGAGAGAGGACTTGCGAACATATTTTATGACTTGCTGCACAAAAATAGCCACGAAAACAGGATTTTTTGTTAACTAATCTATAAGATAGGCAGATGCTGGTTAGGCGAACAGGATTATCATAATCCGCAAAAATGCCAGACAAAGGTTTCTTCTGTTAGAATTATATACATTGTATGTGTGTAGCTTAGGGCCAGTCTAGGGTAAGCCCATGTATATGCTAGGTTACATGTCTCTGAATCAATCGATAGAAAAATTGAGTTGGAAAAGTGACATCTTGCAGGGCTAGTCAATGCAGTCTTACCTTAATGTTGATTGTGCCCACAGACAACATGTTTTTCTGTTTTCACCATTTATCCTTCTGCCTGGTCGCGAACTTCTGTCCACCGTAATAATTGTGTGCATTTCATCATGTCTGCATTTTTCCTTTGCAGGTGCTTCAATATATTTGGTTGCTCATACCATAACAGATGAACATTCTTTATATTCATTTTTGCAAAAAAAAAAACAAGTTGGACAGGCATCAGCTGTTGTCTTGTTTTGTTCATACAGGATAAAGATCTTGAGAAGGCTGTGGATGCTTTTAGTCGTGCTGTGCAGATAGATCCTGAAAATGGAGAAGCATGGAACAATATAGCATGCCTGTATGCTCACCCTTTTATATTTATTCCTTCATTACTATGTTGTAGTGGTGATGGCTTCAGGTGTCCTGTGTCCGTATTTCATTTCATTCACCTCATAGTTGCACTTCGCTTCCCTCCCTTTGCACTGTTGATGTTTCTTTATTTCAATTAAACACTTCAGTTCACCAGGTCAAACTAGCGTCAGAACAATGTTCATTTTGACATGTTCTCCTTATTGGATAGTGCTATGTTGCATCTTGGTCTAAGAATAACCAGCTTTCATAAAAAATGCACATAGTGACTTGTGTATAGGCTTATTTGGAAATTATAGTGTAAGTCAAAGCTGCTACATAAGATGTAATGCTAAGGTGGGGTTACATGTTCCGGAGAAGGAAGAACCACTCTTCTTGGTTTTGTATACTTGTTGAGTCAAGATATATTCGTGATATTTTGATTATTATGAAACCAACACAATTTTGATTTTTGTGACATAGATTTATTGGAAATTCTTTCTTCCTGTTGTATGCTGGTACGTGGCTAGATGGTTTACGTGTGCTGCAAAGGCCTCAGTCCTTGTATTGCATAGTGGTATATAGGATACAAGATCAGTACATAGGTAAGTCGGTTTGGACCTGATGGCCCACTAGTACTAACCAAGATGACAAAATAAAGTTTGCTAATGCTACCATAGCTTAGTTCTTAGGTTTACATCTTGATTAAGTACTACTAATGACAATAAATAAACCTACTAGATTAAATCCTAAGCAAGGGTTAATTTTTGTCAGAAGATTTTCTCTTATCATTATCTAATATAGTCAATTTTCCAGGCACATGATTAGAGGAAAGAGTCAAGCGTCAGTCCAGGCATTCAGGGAGGCTGTTAAATTCAAGTGCGTATCACCTCCTATTACATATGTTTTTTAAGTAAATTGTTTCTTATTAAAATTAAATCATTTATAGGAGGACTAGCTGGGAACTTTGGGAAAATTACAGTAAGGTTGCTTTGGACACAGGCAATATTCAACTGGTAAGAAATATATTGATCTCAAGACTTCTAGATTTCTCAGTTGAAGCTGGTCACACACATCAGTACACCCACCTTTATGCGATCTGATCCTGACTTTGTACTCCTTAATTATATTTTGTTTTTTTTGACGGGAATAGAGCACATGAGAACCCTGCTGTTAGTATAATATATCTAAATAAGTAAATAGGTTTGTACTATACTATATAATTACAAAAATAGATAATAAACTAGTCCCGCCACTGGGTGAAGTCAAAACTGACTTGCTGCAATGCTCTTCCGTGGCCTTTGGAAACTTGGCTTGTATTATCATACTTACAGATATGTAATGGTTTTTTTCTTTGTTCAGTGTAATGCCATTTGTAAACGATGGTACTCAACAGGTTAATAGTAGATGTCCATATTATACCAAGTTTATTAATCTCATGAAGTAGATAGCTTTCCTCCATGTCTCCCTGTGGGATGGACATGTTCTCTCATTTGAATATCTGAATATCTCAGGCCTAGATGCCAGATATAATGTGTTGTAGAATGACATAAAATAACGCATAGTATCCTGTGCAGACACTTGAAGCTATCAAAATGGTATTAAATTTGTCCTTCAACAAGCACTTCAATGTTGATTTATTGGACAAGGTGATGACCACCCTCGAAGAACAAGGTACACATCTGAATGATACTCAAGACGAAAAATCCGTAGGTAACACTTCAGATGATTCAAATAAAGAGACCAGGCAATCGAGTCAATTGTTTGATATAATTGGCAACATCCTTGAGCAGGTTCGTAAGCTACTAGTTGGCTTTCATCTTTATTCCCACATTGATCTGCAGTTTATCTGATTGGTTGTGTTTGTAGATTGTAGAAAGTGGGGCTAGTAATCCGGAGATATGGGGATTATATGCTAGATTCCAGAAAAGCAAGGGCAACCTCACGAAATGTTCTAATGCTTTGTTCACGCAAGTTCAATATCTCCAGGTTCATAAACTAAGTCCACACCGAATGAATTAATGTTTTAATATGATTATATACTCTTTTATCTCTTTTCTTTTTTATTTATATATGTTTTAATGTTATAATTATGGTACATATTATTTCTATCCAGTAGGCTGCTTAGGCAATTGCAGGTATGTGATTATTCACGTAAAGTACACACATTTGTACTGGGAAAATATTGAATTGCTCCCTTAATGTTAGATGTATATGTCCACTATCTATTAAGTAGCACTGACTTTGATGGATACAATAGCCATATTAATTCGTACAAAAAGTATTTGAAATTTGAATGCTGTAAGAGCTGACTGTTATTTTCTTGTTGACTCCAGGTAATCCTATTTCATTGTTACTTTCTACTTATAACAGCCGGTGCCTCGTATTGTTTGTGTTCTGTTACCCCTTATCTTTTCTCATCATCTTAGTGATTGTTGTCCTCACAGGGATCTGAATTATTTCATGACTATAAGAAGTTCACGAAGTTTGCTCAAGCTTCTTTGCAGCTTTGCAAGGTCTACATGGAAATTTCTTCCACGACTGGAAGCAAACGGAAACTATTGTTAGCTGAGATGCATCTTAAAAGCTCCTTGAAACAGGTACCTGACTTTTGGTTTCACTGCCCACTATGTCTAGTTCTTCAGGAAAAGTCGTAAAATCTTAACCATTCCAGCACCTATATCGCTTAACAGCTACTTTTGAAAAAGAAAGTTCATATAACCACCATGATAGTGGACTGTGTGTCGGAAACCCAAATCTTACCCCTTGGGCTCTTCACAGCCTTTGTAACCGCCCGCACCCACATTTCAATGCTGATGAGGCAAAGAAACATTCTGTAACTCAGCCATGTAGCAGATGAACGCAGAACGAGTTGAGGCTGACCAGCTGGTATAGAGCATGCTCTTACGCGCCGTTCTCGCCATCCTGCTATTGTTTTTCTTGCAAGAAAGCTTTCGGGTGCTGCCGTTGTTACTGCTGTCCGCCTCATCCAAGCACCCCAAAATGGAGCGGTGAAGAATGGATAATGTTTGGTGAGTAGCCAAGGAACTGAAGCAGCTCTCAAACAAGTCCATGTGAAGTGTGAACACCACTAAGCATTGAGGTGTGGTTCAAAGCAATGTCACCAATGATGGTACGGCTGCATAGGATCATTGCTTTGTGCTGTCCTACAGTGTGGGATCATGCTGTTACGACGACCACGATGGATTGTGCTGCTATCAACCTGGTTTGGCAGTTTGCATGTACAGCTGAAAGTTCAGCCGCTGTTTATCTTTTTCACTCCACACTTTTTAAATTTGAGGACCGAGGGTTCGATCCCCACTGGAGATATGCTTTGTAATTGGTTGAGTTGAAAGGTGAAGTGGGCTGAACTGAGTTCGAGCGACTTGTGAGGTTGCGCCTTATACTGGCTAGGCCAGGCTCAAACCACGATTTATCCATCCGTCCATCCGCCTTATACTCGTTGGTGCTTCTCTGCCTCGTCAACGCTGACATATGGGAGCAAGCGGTCAGTAAGGCTGTTAAGAGCCCCCAAGTGTGAGATCTCAGCTTTCAGACACAGGCTTCCCATAGATTGGTGGTGAAGTGATGTGGATACCTCAACAGTTGTGGTTTTCCAATATTTTCTCTTAATTCCTGAGTGAAGGCAAGGATGTAGAGTTTAGTTATCTTCAAATACAAAGCTTAGTTTATGGACATGTGGAATACATAGCATCAGCAACCTGCGAGTTGACACGACGAAATGAAAGCCACGCCATTTATAGTAGCTGGCCTATTTATCTCGCTACTGCGAGTTGAGGATTTTAAACTGATACTAAAATATTGAGAACATCAGCTGCTCTTATGTTTCATTTCCTTCCCCAAAACAAGTACTCCCTCCGTTCTTATTTAATCGACCTGATTTCCTGCTACTGCCTTCAGGATTTTGGACTACCCGCGCGTCAATTAAAGCAGAACTGAGGGAGTAACTGTAAGATCTTATGTTATGCAGGCAATGGACTTCGTAGGTACAGAGGAGTATAAAGAACTTGATGAGTGCCTTGCTGAATTACAAGACCTGATTGGTGCTACCTAGACTTACAGAGAAAACAACGAGCGGAGGGGACCGATATGGCGGAGGATTCGCACGAGTCGTCGCTCGATTCACTCGAAGTGTTCTGGTAACGCGGTCTTCTTAAGGTGGAGGGTGGCCGGAATCACGTGGTATGCGATTTCCAGCCGTGCTACCAAACAAGTTTAATGGAATCAGGCCGCCGTGTCAAAGAATGGGCTAGCCAAACACGATTCTCGAGTCGGCACCTAGATGATTCTTGGAAGGAGCTCAAATAAAACTTTTCACACGTGTTTTCTTTCTGTATTTTTTACTTTCCGAATGCACCTTCTGAGTTACTTGCCTGCAGCCCTGAACCCCAAACGAACTACATAGCCTTTTTTCCGGAACCCTGAATGAGCAGAGACATTCAAGGCAGAACATATCGACTAGCTAAATTAAAACTAATGCTGCCGCATCGATCAACTACGTACAGTTGGTGATGTTAAACGTGTAATGAGTTTCATGTTTTTTTTACATGAGAGTTGCAATGTTTGGTGAGGCGCCTTAGGGCATCCACAATGGAAGCGCTAGCAGCAGACGCTAGGGAATAAATCCTGGCAGTTTTGCTTCATTGCTGATCGATTGTAGGTTTGCTCCTTGCGTTGAGGCTTGAGTTTACGTCGGCTGCTCCATGATTTACTCCGTTCAGATCGTTTTTTCCCAACGATCGGGGCGCTGACGCGCTGTCCAGCGGAAAAAAACAATCATGCTTAGCGGCTCAATTAGAGGCTTCCGTTGTAGCAAAGAACGCGTGGCCAGACGCTAGGATTATCATCCAGTTCTTTTTCTCCCTAAGCCCTCCTATAAGCGCTTCAGCCTTCAGGTTGTACATACCCTTAGTGCAGGGGTGCTTATAAGTTATAAGCGCTCCTGTAAGCGCTTCAGCTTTCAGGTTGTACATGCCCTTAGCCTAGGGATGCTTATAATTATAAAATGCCGCTGACCTTTGCGGGTGTCAGTTAACCTTAAAAAAAAGCTCGGTGGGATGAGCATTAACATCGAATGCTTAGAAAATGACGTCGGTACCAAAAGAACATGTTTTAAGCTCAGTTCTTTTGGCGGCTTGTCCCAGAAGCTTCCCTCTCCCCAGCTTCCTGGGGAAGCCGCCCCCAAAATTTAGGAAGGCTTCCGAAATGATCTAGCCTAGACTAGTCTAGAAGCCTCTCTAAATTTTGTGTGTGGCTTCTCTAGGAAGCTGGGGGGAGGGCAGCTTCTCGGAGAAGCAGCCAAAAGAACTGAGCCTTAGCCGACTGGTGAATATCTAGGTGCACGAATTCTCTGTAGCTTAAAAGCGGTCTTGGTTTGATATTTTGAAAAGGCTACCCGGTTCAAAGCCATAGAAAAGCAGATGATACGGAAATGTGTACTAACTCCATCTCAAAGCTTAAACTTATATTATTTTTAATTAAAAGGTCAAACTATATCAAGTTTCACGTAGATAGATTTTTCTAAAAGTTTGATCAAACTTTAGGGTTGACTTTTTATTTAAAAAACTTAAGCTGTAGGATGGAGTAGTATATAAATCAAGGGATGGTCCATCTTGTCCAGTAACTAAGTAGCAAGTAGTTTGGCTATCAGGTGAAGAAAGCAGAAACCTTGAGCAAGGAGGAGCTCCAACACCAAGAGAACCATACAAGGTATATACTTCATGGCAATATACAGATGAAATATGTGCATTAGCTACCAACATTTGTTCAAACTCTTCTCAGAACGTTTACTCATTTTGGGGTATTGGTATGCGTGAGAAATAAGACCAATTCAGCAGCCTTTTTGTTCCATTTCTGTCGACGGATTGAGTTCCAGCCCAAGATTTTTCCATATCTATGGATGGAATATGTTGATTGTTCGATACTCTCTCTATGGTTAAATATAGTGCGTATTAGGTTTTTTTCAAAGTCAAACCATGTTAACTTTGACCAAATTTAAACGAGAACTTATCAACATCTAGAATATCAACTCAATATCACTAGATTCATCATATCAATGAGCACCTTTGCATGAGCTACAAACTCTGTAACAACTCAGAAACCAGTGTCACCGGACATCAAATCTATGGCTATCTCCGGTGCCCTACCGGCATCAGCAAATAGCTTGCTTAATAGATTTGTTTGTTGCTCGATGACCTGGCAGCGTGAGCAGCTGACACCACCACAACTTCTAAGAAAGGGGTGCTGTTCAACTAAGTGGATTTTCTTCAAATAGACGGCACGCTCCATGATGATCCGGATGTACCGCACCACCTCAAAGTCGGCTCTAAGTCCAGCAAAGCCTTTGATCTCCAGCAGACTCAAGTTCAGGTGCTCAAAATCTGGTGCTTCTTCCACCACATTGGTCAGGTAACATCGAGGACTAAGTACCTTCACGGGACAAATAAATAAAAAGAAGAAAAATAAGACCCATCACATCATAATACATGTCACATTAATTAAAGGGTAACAATACATTTGTCATAAAACTGGTGATCATTGGGGCATGTACGGTATTTTTCTCCTATCAATTCCAACTAAGCTGGTTACTGACTTGAGGAGAAAGAAACATGAAAAAGAGGTCTCTACCGTATCTCAGCTAAGAGATGATTTTTCAATAAGATAAGGTATTTTCTCACTTATACGAGATGTCTTATCTTCGTTTTCAAGTATATTTTTAATCATGCCACAATCTTAGAAGCAAACATAATTATTAGATACAACACATACTAATAGATACTTCTCTCTATATATAATTTTTTTCTTTTCACTAAATGCGACATGCAATGTCAAAGATAAAACTGTCTTATCAATCACTATACATATATATGCCCTAAGTTAATAGTACTGGTAAGTTTTTTATTGCACATTATTGTATGTATAAAGTAGTTATACAACTCCATGACTTTCTCTGAAGCAAAATGGATGGGCTTTTTAGTTTTGACCTAAGGCAAACTACCTTAAACAAATCTAAGGTTTCCATAATGTATTTATTTGGTATTAATTGTGGATGTTTGTACTATTCTCTATAAGTTTGGTCAAATCTAATAAGATATAATTAATTTGGATAGGACAGACTTAGCAATCCATTTATTTTGGGCTGAGAGAGTGATATCAATCTTCTTGCTGCAGGCAGAAGGGCTTAAAGTGCATAGATTTGTAGAAAATTGTAATAAGGAAGTAAAAGGCTGCGTACCTTAAGGGATAGTGTGTTGAGCAAAGGCGCGCCATGGAGGATGTGAAGAGTCCAGAACATTTTTTGAATGTCTAGGTTGCTGAGATGAATAACTCTCAGGTTACTGAGCGCGGGGAAGAGCTGTCCTGGATTCCTATAGGAGTAATACATCAGATGTGGCGCCGCTAGGTTTATGTGGTGCAGGCGAGGAACATTGCCAAACCGCACCGGGAAGACCCCGATGAAGATATCTAATCTGTCATCGCAGAAGACCCGTTCCAGTTTCGGGAGGCTTGTCAGCTCGACTCCTGGGTAGAAGGACTCACGGATTTCCAAGGCCAGGAGCGGCGATCTGGGAGCGTCTATCCGTAGGATGGAGCACCTCGAGTTAGAGACGGCACAACAACGGATCAAAGAAAGGAGCTCTAGCCGGTTGCAGTCGTTGAGAAGATGTAGCATGTCCGAGTCGCTGAAGCTGATGTTTTGCAGCGTGAGTTTGGTGAGCCAGCCGAAGGCGACGGGGCAGGCGGCGACGAATGCCCAGAGGCGTCGTGCAAACACGTCGTCCTGCACAGCCCTGACCCTGTCGATGGGGTACAAGTGTGCCCGTATGGCGAACTCCAGACGCTCCGCGCCGCCGCTCTCGGCGATGGCGTCCCCGATGGAACGCAGGTAAGGGTCTATGAGGTAGAAGGCGATGCGCAGGGTCTTGATGCTCCGCTGCTTTGCGGGAGCCGAAAGGAACCACCTGATGGCGTCGGCGTACGCCGACATGACATGGTCGGCCGTGTGAGGAGAGAAATCCCCGTTGTGAGGTATCAGGTCAGCGACGTTGATGACGAGATCGGTGAGCCGACGAGGGAGGTGCATCAGCCGTCTCGCGACGGTGGCGACTCTGACGGCGGCGCGCAGGTCGAGCAGATGGAGGATAGCGAGGAGGACGTCGTCAGGGAGCGCGCTGAACCTGTCGAGATTCTTCTTGACTCCATCCTCCCCACCTTTTGCATGCTGCTGCACAGAAGAGAGGATGATCGATTAGTAGAGCTCTTGTGAAGATGAAGATCGTAGATGGACCAATTAGAAAGGATCGTAGGGCTACTTACTACAATGTTGATCTCCATGAGATGAGGAGGGATAGCAGATTGGAGCAGATAGGGTTAACTGCTGCGCCTGCGATACGTCATACTATATACGAGACTCCAATCCCATATATACTCCGTATGTAGGATACGGTGGCTAATACTAGACCGCACGATTATATCCTTTTCAAATGCCAACTCTATCCCTAGCTTGAACACGCGCAGGTAGATCCCGGCCACCCGTCCCCAGCTATCAATAAACCGGCGTTGACGCGTGACGGTCTGGCTGAATGCGTTGTACGGATTCTTTCCTATGCGCGACGGCGGCGGCGAGCGTGGGCATCGGCATTTTCTTGTTAAACCTGAACTACTGCAAGATCAGCGTGAGTTTCCTAAAGAAAATCCGGTGGACCGGAAAACGACCTGGGTTGTTCAATTTCACCGCTGAACATGCTGTACATTGGACTTTTCTGCACCAAGCTGTCCCCGAACGAGCGCCTCAACATGCAAGAAGTGGCTGCAATGCTGCACGCGCGGAATCAAGAACGCATATCTCGTGGGAACTAGAGTAAGATAGGCACTTGATTTAGTGTTGCTCATAAGTCATAATTGTTCATCACTAAATGAATGAGCCATTCATTTCCTAATAATTGTGCATGAGCAGCCTACAGTTCAAACAAGGTTTATCACACGTCTATTGTTAGTCAGTAGTATTTGTGATGCTTATGCTCACTACAGGAAAACGCTTAATAGTTGACGGCCTGGAGCTATGCCGATGGCTAAAGTTTAGGGCCGTCGGGTAGTCACCAAACCGTACGGCTGAACAATAGCCATCGGCATAGGTAGAGGTATGCCGATGGTGGCCGTCGGCATATCTCCTTCCGTCGGTTTACCGTCCGACACGTGGCTCTGCGGTCCTCCGACTGGCGGCAGTTGATGGCGATGTTCTATGCCGACGTCAGCATAACTTTTCAGCTGTTAAGGCCGTTGGGCACTGGCACGTCAGAGGTATGCCAACAGCTTCGGGACCTGGCATGTTTAACCATCGGCATAGGTCTTGTACGGCGAGGGTTTGGCGTGGCACACCAATCATTGACGCGTGTCCACCTATGCCGACGGTTTAATCATCGGCATAGGTCATGCGCTGTCAATTGGCCATTTGTTAGATTGTTACACTGGCGACACAAAAGATGCCAATGGGAAGCAAAGCCGTCATCATAGGTCCGTTGTGCCGACGGTGTTTGTGCTGCGTCGTTGAGGGGCTTTGCCGAGGGCGATACGCCGCCGGCGGCATAGGCCTGTGTCGACGGCTTTTGGGCCTATGTCGACGGCATAGCCGTCAGCATATGATCGGTTTCCTATAGTGGCTTATGCCTGATGCTTATGCAGATTTTGTGGAGACAAAACTTTTTTTTAAACCGAAGGTCCGTAGACCCAACTTTATAAATAAAGCAAGAACACCATAGCTAAAGTTTTACATCCAACCAACACGACTCACGCCACACACGCGGAGCCCAGAAACTAAACGAGAACCAACACAGATAGAGTCACGTGCTACCCAAGCACCCAAAGTACAAAGCGGGAAAGATACAGAGCCCTGCAGTGGGACGAAAGTGCTAAGTCGCCCTAGTCCTCGCATGAAGCCTCCTGACCTCGTCCACCGCCACGTCCAGCAACGCTCGATCCCTCGGTCTGACCAGAACCCTCCAAGACTGCATATAAAGCAACATGTGGAAGAAGGCGTCAGCTGCATTGTCGATCAACTTCCCTTCAATAGTTAGTTTGTTTCTAATGTTCCACAGGGTCCAACATTGGGCCGCAAAGGTGAACCATACTAATCTACGAAGGGGGCCTAGCAAGCCCTGTGCTAAGGCAATGAAATCCCCGACACCTGCCGGGTTCCAGTCGCAATGAAGGAGTTCCCTAATTAACCCCGGCCCACATGACCCCCGCCATTGGGCATGTGAAGAAGATGTGGTTGCAATCCTCAACCTCTCCACAAAGAGCACACAAGCCATTAGACGGACCCCGCCGCTTAGCCACCTGCTCGCAGGAGGGTAGTTTTCCGCGGATCAACTGCCACAAGAAGACTTTGATCTTGGGTGGAACGCGTGTCCGCCACACCTCCTTGAAATGTGTGACTGCTGCCCCCTGCAGAAGTCCACAATAAACCGAACGTGTGGAGTACTCCCCTGAGGACTCGAGGGACCAGGAAACCTGATCATTCCCTTCCCCCTCCGGGAGACCCTGGATTTCACGGCATAGGTTATCCCATTCAATTTTTTCTGCCAAACCCAGGTGTCGCCGGAACCGGATGCGCCACTCCCCGAGGATCCCCTCCGCCACCCGAGTCGCGTGGACCGTGGTGAAGGGGTTGGAGCAGCATCCAAAGAGCAGCGGGTAACGGGCCCAAAGTGGACCTCTCCCCGTCCACCAGTCAAGCCAGAAGTAAGTCCATTTCCCATGTTGGACCTTGTGGCGAGCTCCTAGTTTGAAATACCATTTGATCTTTTGAATGGAATTCCAGAACTGGGACCCCCTCGCCGGCACCTCCTTAGAGAAAAATCCCTGTCCCCAAGGTATTTGGCGCGGATCAAATCAGCCCACAGACCCCCTATGTTCTGGTAGTACTTCCAAATCCACTTCAGCATCAAGGCTATGTTCATGGTTTTGGTGTTGATGATACCTAGTCCACCAAAATGTCTAGGTTTACACACGGTGGCCCAATCCACCATATGGTATTTCCTCTTGTTGTCGACTCCCTCCAAGAAGAATCAGGACCCAGATCTGTCCATGGTCGTATGTGTAGCATCGTGTAGGAGATACATACCCATAGCGAACATAGGAAGACTCGACAAACAGGAGTTAGTGAGCTCCAGTCGACCCGCCGAGGCGAGGAAAAGGCCTTGCCAAGGGTCGACCCGGTGGCCCACCTTCTCCGGTAGGAATTCCCAATCCGCTACCCGAAGCGACCGACTACTCACCGGAAGGCCAAGGTATTTCATCGGAAGCTTGCCCAGTTTACAGTTGAGCATGTTCACTACCCTGCGTTGCTCCAGGTCCATGACCCATGTCACGAACACCTCGCTCTTGTCGAAATTGATCTTAAGTCCCGACATGTTCTCAAAGCACATAAGTATGAACTTCAGGTTCGCAATCCCCAGATCCGAGGGCTCAATCAAGACAAGAGTGTCGTCCGCATATTGGAGGTGTGTCACTCCCCCTGGAATGAGGTGCGAGACCACCCCGCGAATGTGGCCAGCCGAATTGGCCCTAGCCAGCATCGCAGCGAGGCCATCCACCAAGAAGTCGAACAGAATCGGAGAAAGTGGGTCACCCTGATGCACCCCCTGCACATTGCGAAAGAAAGGTCCCACCTCTCCATTGACGTTGATAGCCGTCTGGCCACCCATGACCAGCTGCATCAACCTGTGGACATTCATGTCCGAGAAACCCTTGCGCTGAAGGATTTCCCGAAGGAACTCCCAGTTCACCCGGTCGTAGGCATTTTCGAAGTCAAGTTTAAGCAAGAGGCCCCCCAACCTCTTGGCGTGTAGCTCATGGGCGATCTCGTGTAGAGCAAGCACCCCCTCGTGAAGACACCTACCCCGGATGAAAGCAGTCTGACTCCTGTCAATGGTTCTGTGGGCTATCGGGGCTAGGCGAGTCGCGTACGCCTTCGCCACGAACTTAAAGATGACATTGATAAGAGCTATAGGTCTAAACTGCTTGATCAAACCCGCCCCCTTAACCTTTGGATCAAGGTGATGACCCCAAAGTTCAGGCGAGCGATATCCACTCTACCCAGAACAAAGTCATTCAGGATCTTGGGGATAGGAACTCGAAGGATTCCCCAGAATTGCTTGAAGAAGGAGACCGGCAACCCATTGATGTCTACGTGTGCTTCTATTCTTGTAGACAGTGTTGGGCCTCCAAGAGCAGAGGTTTGTAGAACAGCAGCAAGTTTCCCTTAAGTGAATCACCCAAGGTTTATCGAACTCGTGGAGGTAGAGGTCAAAGATAGTCCTCTCAAGCAACTCCCGCAATTAAGATACAAGAAGTCTCTTGTGTCCCCAACACACCTAATACACTTGTCAGATGTATAGGTGCACTAGTTCGGCGAAGAGATAGTAAAACACAGGTGGTATAGATGGTGGTAATATTGGGCAGAAGTAAAGATGCAGTAAAAAAGTAAATAAGCGATGTTTGCGTATTTGGAACAAGGCCTAGGGATCATACTTTCACTAGTGGACACTCTCAACAATGCAATCATAATTGAATATAAATATAAGCACTTCACTATGCTATTCTTAATTACTCTCTCGCTGGATAACGAACACTAATTCACCGTGTAGAGATGCAAAAGCAAACTTTAAAGATGTATTCCCAAGTACTAATAAACACCCTACCTCACTTTGAGCATTCATAGGAGGTACTAACACACCACAATTTCATAGAGACATCCAACTCAAATCATAACTCAGGAATAAGTATTCTGTGAAATATAGCCTAAGAGACCAGGTCATTAATTTGGGCATCAAAACCGGTGCACACATCTGCACCTTTACACACGTGGGACAAGGAGTCTCCTGAGATCACATAAGTAAAATCCACTTGAATAGCATAACTACATCTAGATTACAAAGCTCATCATATGGATCTCAATCATGTAAGGCAGCTCATGAGATCATTGTATTGAGATACATGAGAGAGAGATTAACCACATAGCTACCGGTAGAGCCCTCAGCCTCGAGGGAGAACTACTCCCTCCTCATCATGGGAGACAGCAGCGGCGATGAAGATGGTGGTGATGTCGATGGAGATGGATTCCGGGGGCAATTCCCCGTCCCGGCGGCGTGCCGGAACAGAGACTTCTGTCCCCTGAACTTGACTTCGTGATGGCGGCGGCTGTGTAACTTTTCTCGTCCCGTGGCTTATCTCTCTAGGGTTTTCGAGGCGGAGAGAATATAGGCGGAAGGGCGGCCCTCGGAGGGGTCCCGAGGGACCCACACTATAGGGGCGCGCCCCCCTTGGCCGCGCTCACCATGTGATGGGGCCCCCCGGGCTCCCTCCGGTCCCTCTCTCTCTCGAAGCTCCGTGGAAAATAAGATCTGGGCTTTGTTTCGTCCAACCCCGAGAATATTTCGTGTAGGATTTCTCAAACCAAAAACAGCAAAACAGGAACTGGGCTTCGCATCTTGTTAATAGGTTAGTGCCGTAAAATGCATAAAAATGATATAAAGTGTGAACAAAACATGTAGGTATTGTCATAAAACTAGCATGGAACATCAGAAATTATAGATACGTTGGAGACGTATCAAGCATCCCCAAGCTTAGTTCCTACTCGCCCTCGAGCAGGTAAACGATAAAAACAATAATTTCTGAAGTGACATGCTACCATCATAATCTTGATCAACATTATTGTAAAGCATATGAGATGAATGAAGTGATTCAAAGCAATAGATTGCTAACAAAGAGATAATGATTAAACAACTGAATCATATAGCAAAACTTTTCATGAATAGTACTTTCAAGAGAAGTATCAAAAAGACTTGCATAAGAGCTAACTCATAAAGCAATAGATTCAAAGTAGAAGGCATTGAAGCAACACAAAGGATGATTAAGTTTCAGCAGTTGCTTTCAACTTTTAACATGTATATCTCATGGATATTTGTCAACATAGAGTAATATAACAAGTGCAATAAGTAATCATGTAAGAATCAATGAACACAGCTAACACAAGTGTTTGCTTCTAAGATAGAAAGAAGTAGGTAAACCGACTCAACATAAAGTAAAAGAATGGCCCTTCACAGAGGGAAGCATGGATTACTATTTTTGTGCTAGAGCTTTTATTTAAAACATAGAAACAATTTTGTCAACAGTAGTAATAATTCATATGTGTTATGCATAATACTTCCCAAGTTGCAAGCCTCATGCATAGAATACCAATAGTGCCCACACCTTGTCCTAATTAGCTTGGATTTACATGGATTATCATTGCATAACATATGTTTCAACCAAGTGTCACAAAGGGGTACCTCTATGCCGCCTGTACAAAGGTCCAAGGAGATCAATTGCATTTGATTTCGTTTTTAATAGATCTCAACTTAGGACATCCATAGACAACATAGACAACAGATACTCCTCTCTTAATGCATAAGCATTCGACAACAAATAATATTCTCATAAGAGATTGAGGATGTATGTCCAAACTGAAAACTTCCACCATGATACATGGCTTTGGTTAGCGGCCCAATGTTCTCTCAACATATGCATACTCAAACCATTTGATCATGATAAATCACCCTTACTGCAGACAAGACGAACATGCATAGCATCTCACATGATATCCAACAAAGGTAAAAAGTTGATGGCGTCCCCATAAACATGGTTACCGCTCAACAAGCAACTTATAAGAACTAAGACACATAGCTACATATTCATCACCACAATAGTTTTTAAGCTATTTTACCATGATATATATTGCAAAGATAAAGGAATGAAATTTTGAAGGTAGCACTCAAGTAATTTACTTTGGAATGGCGAAAATACCACATAGTAGGTAGATATGGTGGACACAAATGGCATGGGTTTTGGCTCAAGGTGTTTGGATGCACGAGAAGCATTTCCTCTCAGTACA
This sequence comes from Lolium multiflorum, assembly GCA_030979885.1. Classification (NCBI taxonomy): domain Eukaryota; kingdom Viridiplantae; phylum Streptophyta; class Magnoliopsida; order Poales; family Poaceae; genus Lolium; species Lolium multiflorum. The sequence continues at coordinate 178,979,239 of CM061750.1, read as the reverse complement.
AGGCTTTGGGCTAGCAAGGTTGTTTGAAGCAAACACAAGTATGAACAGGTACAACAAAACTTACACAAGAACATATTGCAAGCATTATAAGACTCTACACTGTCTTCCTTGTTGTTCAAACACTTCACTAGAAAATATCTAGACCTTAGAGAGACCAATCATGCAAACCAAATTTCAACAAGCTCTATGGTAGTTCTCCACTAATAGATTAAACTACATGATGCATGAGCTTAAACATGATCTATGAGAGCTCAAAACAATTGCCAAGTATCAAGTTATTCCAAACCATATGAAGCATTTTATGATTCCAACCAAATAGCAATCAACGAAGCAATTTTCAGCCTTCTCCATGAACATTAAAGCATAACTAAGAACACAAGTGTTCCATATGAAAAAGCGGAGCGTAATATCTCCAATACAAGGATGCATGGATCCAACTTTATTCAAACCAAAACAAAATAAAAGCAAACGGACGCTCCAAGTAAAGAACATAAGATGTGATGGAATAAAAATATAGTTTCACTAGAAGTGACCTGATAAGTTGTCGATGAAGAAGGGGACTGTCAACACCCGGATTTTTAAGTCCAGATGCCTATTATGTCGTACATCGCAATCCCAGGAAGATTGTTGTTGCGAGACATAACAGTTGAATACCATAGAGTCATCATTTATTACAACACATAATGTCTTACATCCATAGATCACATGATCCAATATTACACAAATAGTTGATCTAAATGATCAACGGACATAAATAAGTAGCGGAAGCGTCGTAGTAGGTGGAACTGTCTATCCACAGGCCAACGCTTGACGTTAGAAGCATCCTAGTTATGGTAGACGTCCTGCTGACCGTCATCCTCATAGTGTTGCTCCTCTTCATAGTTTGGCATTGGAATAGCCAGGGACACAGCCATGAGTACTTAAGTACTCGCAAACTAATACTAATGTAAGTAATTGTCAATTTTAAGGGTTGCTAAGCTCTAGGTTTATTTGCATAAAGTTTAGTTTTTCATAAACATTTAGTAAAGATGCTTGAATCTCTAGACTAACTCAAGTGGGAACATTAGTGTCATTCCCACAACATCATTGTGTTTTCAAAATTCAAGTCACCATTCAAATCCACCATTCCTTTTAAGACAAGTTCTGACAACGGAACAGATGGCCTCCAATCGCCTCGTAACCGTGGACACGGCTATTCTAATAGGTTTAACACTGGAGAGGTTGTACTCTTGTGCCACAACTTTTGATTACATCCGTCAGATAACCCCGAATCATCGTAACTCAGTACGCGGATCATCAACCATAACCTTTCACTTAAATAACCTAGTATAGGCACCTCTCCCCATGAGCTTAGCCTCCCGGTGAAAAACAAACCGTCAACCCGGAACTGCACAGGCTTGGGTCATACATTCACCTCATATTCACATCATTTCACTTTCAACGGAGGCACCTCGGCATAACCCCTATGATACTTGTTTAGAGGGAACCCATACTAACTACATAAGTTTCTAGCTAAGCCCACCCATAATCAGGTATTGTGGGGGTACTTGTATAATTGGAAGGGTATCACATCCCGTTACCCTCCAAAACCCACCGACGGCAATGACCGAGCAACACGAAGAGTCGTAAGCTCCCGTGGCCGCCAGTGACCCGGCACTGCCGCTCGTCCCGCAAATCTCTAGCCACGTCCTGGCGGTTGCTAGGGCGTGCCACTTGACCTAGACCCGATCAGGAAGGTGTTAGAGTGCTTCGATTGTTCCTGCATGGTAGACACGTAAACATTAAATACGAGCCCTACTCTCAGCTCCCTGTGGATCGGCTCAAGGAGCCGATCGCCCCATGTTTCACGTTGGATTTACAATGGCATGGGGATCCCGCTTGATCAGGACAAAGCTAAAGCGATCCACGACAGTTTAGGTTTTCACCGCATAACCGGAACGTCCCACGTGTGATCGGGCCTAGCAGCTACGGAAGATGATGCAAACCACCCCTACGAGAGGCCTAAAACCAACATAACGTCGATTCCCGAACATCCCTCGCAGGGACGGTGAACAACATCTAACGCACCACCGGATCCTCCGACCCCATAAGGCCTAACTATGCGTATAAACTAATCCCTACGGAGCAAGGAGCAACTATAACGGATCGGATCTACTAAGTAACGAACAAGCAAGATGCTGCCCTTACGTCCGGATAGACGTAAGGGCAGCTAGGTGTCGAGGGACGGCATCGCCACGCAGATATGCACGTGAAAGCATCAATGCAAGCCCCTAAACACCTAAGGATAATAGTACCGCTCGCCATCAACAAGGCTTCAGCACGAGCAAGACAAGGTTGACGAATAACGAGTATCGCCTAGATCAGATGCGATCTAGGCAAGATGGTGCTTACCCGGGAGAAACCCTCGAAGAAAGGGGTGGCGATGCGCCTGATTTGTGTTGGTTGAACGATGATTGTCCTCCTTTTCCGATAACCCTAGATACATATTTATAGTCCAAGGGACTTTCTAATTGAGGCGTGCACCTAACCGTGCACGGGCCGGACTCTAACTTTTAATCTAAATACAACACGATCTACTAAATTACAGATACACGGGCGGTTTAGCCCAAACTCTTAGCGCAAGGCCGCTTTGAAGATGCTCCACGTGTACGTCCTTCAAGCCCATCTTCACTTACGGCCCATCTCCTGATTTGGCTAAAATCGGGTGATAACATGCCCCCTGGTTTTGATAATGATAATTGCAAAACCATCCGTCTCCTCTCGAAGGGTCATGTCATGGCAGAACCGTCGCACTTTTCTTCATGATGACGTCTGCCTCCTCGCCTTCTCTGCACGATTTGATGGTTCTGGCACCACGTCCTTGGGAACTGCTTAGGCATTAAATCGCTATATTCCCTTTTTATTTGGCCTCCCCGTAGTTCTCTTCTTCATCTCCCTGCTCCACAGCCATCGGCAAACCAAAAAACCCTCCTTAGCCCCCATGGATTCATCCTCCTCCTCCGCTCCCTCCTCTCCGCCTCCAGCCTCCTCCTCCTCCGCTCGAGCTCGAGAGCGAGGTCGACCTGGCCATCGAGCCCGCGCCGCGAGCATTGGGACGCGCGGGACCGGGACTCCCAACGGAATGAAGACGACGAACCCCTCACCGACGTGGGAGAAGACCTTCAGTTCCTCGTTGACGGGAGCGGGAGGCAACAAGCGAGGACGACCTCTTCCCCTTCGGGAGGGGACCGACGCAGGAGGAAGAAGAGGAAGAAGAAGACGACGACTCTCAGGGTACCCACCAGCAAAATGCCTCCGTATGTGGTGGGACGACGACGAAGCGATGATTTTAAGAAGAGTGAGAAGCTCCAGCAGGGCTTGGGAGCAGGCGACGAGAGCTCGGTGCAGCGCGGCTGATGGAGCTCCGAAGATGATGATGATGAGGGTAGCGACGGCCCGTAGACTAGGATCTACTAGTGTAGGTCTAGCAATAGTAGGTTGGTCAACAGACCCTTCTTTTGTTCTTCCTTTCTTTAGCAATCGGTCTTTCCTTTGTAAGAAATCTGGTTTATCAATGAAGAATCTCTCCAATTTGATTTTACCGATCCTTTTTTATGCTAATTTAACCGATTGTCAACTCGATCGACGTTTAATGAGCCGATCTCCACGCATCGATCCCCCATGATCCACTCTTCCTCCTTTGACATCAGAGTGATCGTGAATTTGGTCACTGCTCAATAAATCAATGTCTGCAGGCCCAGCCGATGACTCTCCAATCGGCTTCTAAAAACAGAGCATCCATGAGGCCAGTTGCCCCCCGAGCCCCAGCCGAGGCGAAAACAGTGACGAGGACCCGTAATTTAGACAAACAATCCCGGGCTTGATCACGTCTGAAAGAGATATCACGCAGGGCCAACCAGCCGATCACCTTTCTTCCATTGTCGGTCGATACTTTAGATGATCACCCATAGCTCAATGAGCAACAGGCTGTCTTGGATACCACTCTCCTCCTGACAAAGACTGCCAAACCAACGAGGCAACTTTGAGCGCTTGTACTAGAGTCGATGGCTGTGCACGGCTTTGCACCATGAGACACCTCAAACAGGATCATGACTCTTACCAGCCAACCCAGCGGGCTGGTAATCTGGCTTTGGGAAGGTGTCTACAATAGAGCTCTGGGCTTGTCGCTCAATTGACTTGTATGCGGAAACTGATATTTTTGCGACCTCAGCACCATTCCTCATACAAGTCCCCCCGACGAGCCGGCCAACGCCACCGCCTGGCCCGGGAATCTCAGCGACTTCGGCTGATGACGCACGACGCTGATGGAGAAGTCGAGGACGACGAAGGTCGCTGCCGGCATACAAGAATGATGATGAGCCGGGAGTAGCACCGACGGCGGCGACGGCGACGATGAGGGCAGCAGCGGCCCTTAGATAGGATAGAGCTAGGAGTAATAAATTAGGGCAATGTATCCCTCCAAATGTTCCTTTTGAGAGCAATCAGCTCTTCTTGTAAGAAATCCCCTTGTTGAAACTCGATGAGCCGATGGTAATGCATCAGCTCTTATAACAAATTGCAAGACAGACCGATCCAATCGCCTTCTTAGATGTTAACCGCAATCCACGAAATTCAGACCCAAACCTCCAATCGAACGGGTCCAACGCGCAGCCTTGATACCCTTAGATCTTTAGACTTTAAAATCATCCGATCGGAATGCTCGTCCTGATAGCAAAACTCCTGGGTTATCAAGCTCCCAGGAAAGCTTCTTGACCCGTTGCTGCCAACCTGATGTTGAAGCCGACACTCTTGTAAACAGCGCTATTTGTTCACAGCTTCCCCCGTGATGCCCCGTTTCCTTGCAGCGACAAACTGCTCAGAGCCTGATCAACAATGATGGCTCCTTCTTCAAACTCCCCCTGTCAACCTGGTGGTTTTATCTCCGCGAGAGCTCGCCACCTTTCAACATGGTTACGATGAAAGATAGCCGATTTCAACATCATCGGCTCTTCAAAATGAGGAATTTCCAAGGTCAGCTGCCCCCCAAACCTCAATCAAGGCGAGAATGAAAGTGCACCGCCGCATTGGGCCACTATCAGCCTCAACTGTGGTGCAGCATCAGCCGGTTCTAACCACGTCGGCTTTTCAAAGAGAACCTTCTCGCGGAACCGCCCCGAGCTTCTTCAGTCCAATAAGGCAACCTCTGTGAGAATGCAGTTCAGTCCAACCGGACGACCGTCGGTCGTTCTCATGATCCTGATCTGTACGCCCATGCTGTTCTTGCTGTTGTCAGGGCTACGACTTCCACTGCCGGCAAATATCAGCGCTTAAATGAGCAAAAGGGGCTGCTTGGACGCCTGAACCGATGTTCATTGGTCTGCCGATCTTGAAGTCTTGCGAAGGAGTTGGAAGTCCTTGAAGAGAGGGCCTGAGTCGCCTACGCATCTGCTAAAAAATTCTGTATTTTCGATTTTTTGCGCCGATTTGTTTATGTATCGCCCCCATCTTGAGCTGTTCTGGCTGCTGCATGCATTCTCAGCTTCAGATCCTCGTGTCTTATCCATCTATGTGCCCCCAGATTCCGATTCGTCACGTTATTGATGGTATCGGCTCTTCAGCATCTCGTTGGATCAATGCTTAACACGTACAAAAGGATGTTGAGGATAATTTTGGCCGATTGCGGGAATCGGCCTCCTTTTTTGTTGCAATGCTTCGACGATGGTTTGCAACTTCTTTGGATTTCCGTCGTAGCTACGTGGCATGCCTGGAGATAAGATCCCTTGCTTTTCATTTGAGGGCCGATCTCAGGGATCGGCCTTGCCACGTACGTCCAATGTCTTGGATCTGCTACTCCGTTAGGCGGTGGATAAAACCAGCCTTACCCCATTTTTCGAGGCTTCGATGCGCTCACAACCCTCTAAACTGATTCGAGAGCGGCTCTTGGTTATCTGCTTCTCACACGCTCATGGCAGCTAATGATATCTCGATTGAGTCATCCGCCTGAACGACTTCCACTTCATCTCCATCCCAATGTATGATGCATTGGTGTATTGTAGACGGGATGCAAAGTTAGCATGAATCCAGTTCTTCCCAATAGGACGGCGTATTGCTTTTGTCGTCGACGATGAAGAACGCAGTAGGTATGGTCTTCCGCCTACAGTAAGCTCTACATTCAGCACCTTTCGCTTCGATGCCGGCCGTTGAAGTCGCTTAATGTGATGTTGGTCTTGATCAGATCGTCGTTGGAATGCCCCAAACGACAGCATGGAATACGGCATTATGTTGACCGCCGCTCCGGTATCAACCAACATCTTGCCAGGCTGCCCGTTGATGTAACCCCTCAAGTATAGGGCTTTCAGATGCCTGTAGCTTCTATCTCGTGGCTTTTCAAAGATAATCGGTCGTGGACCGCATGAATTGAGCCACCGAAACTTCCTCGTCGCTTGGAGCGCGAAACCGACGGAGTATAAACACCATGTTTGTGTCGGCCGATGTCTCTGCATCGGCACACCCACACTGCATCGCTTTCGCTGTTTTGGGCGCCATACTTTCTTTGCGCCTTTGCCTCCAATGTTTGCTGAATTTTCACGCCGTATCGGGCCGTGCTCTTCTCGCCCAGGTACAGGCACCGTGCCTCGCTTCTTCCAGGTTTCTGCTCGCCGACTCACGCTTCCGAGAATGGCTGAGTCCATCGTGGCACCACCTTGGTCGGTGATACCTATCTTCTTCTCCATCCGACTCCTCGAAGTCTTCTTCTGAGATGACTCAGCTCGTTTGTTATGAGGTGGGATAGGTCCTAGGCGCTCGAACACCGAAACTTTGTCCTTCTCCTTTGCTGTTTGCATTCCTGGGCAATTCTCGATTGTTGGCAATCGGCTCATCCCTGAGTCCCCAGCAATGTTTGAAGAAAGGGACAGTTCCAGTGCTTATTCCATGTCGCCTTGCTCCCTTGACCTCCCTCTAGCGCGACGTTCGTACCCGTCGTTGTTCCCGTCTGCGTCGACGATACCTCCCGTTTTCTCCGCACGACCGACGATATTTTTCATCGTCTTCGCCGTAGCGCCGACGTCGGTCATATTGCTGCTCATATTTGTTGAGGAGGATGCGGAGAGTGGGCGCTGATACCGTATTTTCACCTCCTCCTCGGTTAGGTACCGTATATCATCATCTTGGGGCCGTCGCGTGGAAGGGCTCTCTTATCTTTGCCACGAGAGTGGCTGCTCTCTGCTTTGTCCGCTATGGCAGTTCACCAGCCTGGCCATGTTGACACTAAAGGAGAACCCCGGCTCCCTTATAGAGTGGCTGAGATCTACCGTGCTGACGCCAGGCGACGACGCGTGTCTCCTTTGAGCTTGAGGCCGTGGAACGGGTCGTCTCAAAGGAGCCGATGAACTCGGCTTCACGGATGGCCTTCCGCTCATCGTAATTCTTCTTGTGCTTCGCAGGGAGATCCTTGTAAGCGATCAGTTCCTCTGCCATCTCGGGTGTCGGTGTTGACGTGGATGTTGCATAAGGGTGTCCCACCGGGCGTGCCAGAATGTGTTACCCTCCAAAACCCACCGACGGGCAATGGCTGAGCAACACGAGAGCCGGGGAGCTCCCAGGGCCGCTTAGTGGACCCTGGCACCTCGCGTCGTCCCGCAAATCTTCTAGCCACGTCCTGGCGGTTGCTAGGGCGTGCCACCTGACCTAGACCCGATCAGGAAGGTGTTAGAGTGCTTGATTGTTCCCGCATGGTAGACACGTAAACATTAAATACGAGCCCTATCGGCTCTCAGGTTTCGTGGATCGGCTCAAGGAGCCGATCGCCCCATGTTTCACGTTGGATTTACAATGGCATGGGGATCCCGCTTGATCAGGACAAAGCTAAAGCGATCCACAACAGCTTAGGGTTTTCACCGCATAACCGAACGTCCTACGTGTGATCGGGCCTAGCAGCACGGAAGATGATGCAAACCACCCCTACGAGAGGCCTAAAAACCAACGTAACGTCGATTCCCGAACCCTCGCAGGACGGTGAACAACATCTAACGCACCACCGGATCCTCCAACCCCAGCATAAGGCCTAACTATGCAGATATTAAACTAATCCGCGGAGCAAGGAGCAACTATAACGGATCGGATCTACTAAGTAACGAACAAGCAAGATGCTGCCCTTACGTCTGGATAGACGTAAGGGCAGCTAGGTGTCGAGGGACGGCATCGCCACGCAGATATGCACGTGAAAGCATCAATGCCCCTAAACACCTAAGGATAAATAGTACTCTCGCCATCAACAAGGCTTCAAGAGACGAGCAAGACAAGGTTGACGTCAACGTATATCGCTAGATCGCTAGATGCGATCTAGGCAACATGGTGCTTACCCGGAGAAACCCTCGAAGAAAGGGGTGGCGATGCGCCTGATTTGTGTTGGTTGAACGATGATTGTCCTCCTTTTCCGATAACCCTAGATACATATTTATAGTCCAAGGGACTTTCTAATTGAGGCGTGCACCTAACCGTGCACGGGCCAGACTCTATCTTTTAATCTAAATACAATGCGATCTACTATATTACAGATACACGGGCAGCTTAGCCCAAACTCTTAGCGCAAGGCCGCTTTGAAGATGCTCCACGTGTACGTCCTTCAAGCCCATCTTCACTTACGACCCATCTCCTGATTTGGCCAAAATCGGGTGATAACACATCCGAACCCAATCATCAGTTTTCACAAATTTTCACCAAGTCATTCAAGTCACATTCACTTTCAAATTCTTTCAAAGTCATTTCATTTCACCTTGTTCCCATCTAGAGTAGTCAATTTTATTTATTTAGCAATAGCATCTAGTCATGAAGGGGTGCTATCTAGCTTTATTTGCTTATGCTAACCTTGATACTCTTGTTCTATTCTAGACCAAGTGAATCATGAATCAAAAGTAAACTTTGAAATACAATACTTAAAATAATAGTAAAGTAAAACATGGGATAGGATCCTTAAGCATAAAGTAATATGTAATGGTGCCTTGCTCATGAAGAGCTTTGCATTAAGGTGGCTTGCAAGAGTATTAGCTTGCCTTGGTTGGGATAGGAGTCAAAGTTTTCCTCCTCCTCTTGAGTGTAGCCTTCCTCTTCCGGGTATTCCTCGAGACTAGCGTCTATATACGAATACAAGGTATAACGATCACCACACAAACTTAAGTGCTAAGCTAAACACACCAAAAGATTCACACAAGCCTAAGCTAGCATCACACCTTTATCAACATGATGAGTGACTTAATTTTATGTTAATGAAAAATAATTTCCTCTCATTATAAATGTTGATTATCATTTCTATTTATTTCTTTGGAGAAATAATTTCCTCTCATTGAATCTTATTAAGATTTAATCTCTTCAAATAATAATAAGGTATGAGTATATGTTGACCAAGGTCAACACCTCATATCTATTATTTGAGAGTGTGATTTAAATGAGGGCTAAGCCTCATGCATTTTATTACTAGCATAATAATGATTTAATATCTCTAAGTAATCAAGCATGAGGTTTATTAGACCAAAGTCAGTACCTCTATTTGAATTACTTAGGATCACCATTTAAATGAGAGAGTAGCTCTCATACTATTTAACTAATTAATTTGGGGTGGTTTAAATGCACTAGAAATGGCCACATAGCCATTATATTGCTCTAGTCCATGATCATACAAAACAACTATGTTATATTTTTTCATAAACAATTAGAGTATACCAAATGTGATTTATGAGAGTTGGAATGAACTCAAAATCATTTATAGATAATTTTTAATATTTATTTGAAGTTGGAAAAGGCTCTGCCTTGTTATTTTTTCTATTTAAATTCTACAAATAATTTGCAAATGAGACCAGTGGGGTTGTGTAGATATTTTTACAGGCTTTCCAAATATATAAAATTTTGCTAAATTTGGTTTAGTGTATTTTGTTGTATTTAAATTTTAAAAAGCATCTGCAAGGGTATTTGAATTAAACAGAAAATTGGAATTTGAATCAATGGGCTTTGGCGGGAAGGATCAGTGGGCTACACGGCGAAAATAGGATGGGCTGGCCCAGCAGCAGCGACTTGCACGCGCGGGCCGCCTGACATGGTGGCTCCACCTGTCAGCCTCGTTTAAAAGCCGAATCGGTACGTTTAACGTGGGGCGTAGGATTAGGTCAAGATCTAACGGCCCACAGCTGTCGTCTTCTCCGGCGAGAAGCCGACGCTCTGGCGGCGAGCCTAGGGGGCCGGAGGGCTTACCCGGCGTCCCGCGGGGCTCTGCTGGGTGCGAGGCGGCGTTGTCGACGTGAAGAAGCGTCCGGTAGGGCGCGAGGCTCTGTGGCGGAATCGGCGACGATGATCCATGGCTCCGGCGGCTTCAAGCTCCAAATTGCGGCGGCCGGCGATGATTTCGTGGGTGGTTTGGTCGAGGCGAACCAGTGAAGCAAGGTGGTCGAGGTGGTGTGAAGGAATTGTGTGCGGGAGGTCTCATTTATAGAGGGGAGGGAGTGTTGTGGGTGCCGAGGGAGGTCGTCGATGGCACGGCGTCTCCGGCGCTCGAAGGGGCAGGCAAAGGACGGCATTCGAGTGGCGACGGCATGGCGAAGCTCTAGGTGTATCTGACGCGTCCAGGGGACGATGGGACGGCTCGGGCGCTTGCTGATCATGCCGCAGTACCCGCGGCATGGCTCCGACGAGGACGACGGCGACAAGGCGGCTGGCGGTGCTCGAGTGTGTCTCGCAGATAGGGGTGACGGTGGCGGTGCTTGACGCAGGAGTAGGGCTGCAGGCGAGGACGGAGTCGACGGGGCATCGCCATGCTCTGGCGCGGCCAGTGCGCTCACCGCGTGCCTGGCATGCCACGGCGTGTACTGGGCGTGCATGGGCGCGCCTGGTTTGGCCAATGCCGTGGTCGCTCGAGCTTGTGCCGTGCTGGGTGATGATCATCATATACAAGGCTTGCTCCAGACATGGTGAGGGAGAGATGGGCGAGCAAGAGAGAGAGAGCATGGTGGCCGGCATGAGCATGGCACGGTGTAGTTTAGGGTTTCTCCTCTCCAAACAGCACGGGCATGTACTGGCAATGATGCAGGGGTACAAGAGGTGCAATGATCAACAAGATTCACCACTGGTTTAGGCCTTGGACTGTTGGACAATGCAAGGTTTTGATCAATTTGGTTTTGTGCCTGCCAACTGTTCGACATAATGCCCGCAAGAAAAAAATGTTTGAAATTTGAAATTCTTTTTGGTGGAGCTCATTGATATAATTAATGTGATCTAATGATGGTGGTGGTAGTCATTTTAGTGCTGGTTTGCAAAGTTTCCAAAAAGTGCTCATCTTCACTTCACTCTCATATAGCATTTTGTTTTAATTACCCAAGTCAACCTAAGCAGAGTCAACCATGGTGGTCAACATCAAAGTTGCTCCTCTTGACATGATCTTGGATGAGGTGGAAAGAATTTGGGTGGTTTAGTTTAAAAATCTTTCAAACCAGGGGTGTAAAGAGAGCAACATTTTATAAATGTGCAATTTGACCATTATCACATGTATGTTGGTTTTGCAATTTCCTTTGATTTGATTCTGGTTTCTTTGATGCATTTGTGTTTGTTTTTGATATATAAAGGTTTTACAAGCAATAGATCAAGCCATGGTGGCCTTTGTTGAGGATTTGAAGTATTGGCTTAATGTGTATGTGAGGGTTTATGCTATTTTTGCATTTCTTGTTTTTCTCTCAATTTGAGATGATATGATCATGGTTTAGGGTTTAAGTACAATTGATCAACACCAATACACTCATCATGGCAATTGCACACAAGATGCACACACTATGCATGAAACTATATGTGGCACTATGTGTGTAATAAAAGTTTTTGTTTGTTGCAAAAATTGAGTATTTGAAATTCTCTTCTCCTTATTTCTTTATTGATGAAAACTTGGGATGTTACAGGGATGCCTTGGGCATCCCCAAGCTTAGATGCTTGAGTCTTCTTAAAATATGCAGGGATGAACCACCGGGGCATCCCCAAGCTTAGACTTTTCACTCTTCTTGATCATATTGTATCATCCTCTTTCTTGACCCTTGAAAACTTCCTCCACACCAAACTTAAAGCAAACTCATTAGAGGGTTAGTGCATAATCAAAAATTTATACATTCAGAGGTGACATAATCATTCTTAACACTTCCTGACATTGCACAAAGCTACTGAAAGTTAATAGAACAAAGAAATCCATTCAACATATCAAAAGAGGCAATGCGAAATAAAAGGCAGATCCCACAAAAATCAGTCCGTAAAGACGAATTTTTCTGAGGCACTTAACTTGCTCATATGGAAAAACTCAAAAATAATGAAAGTTGCGGACATATCTCTGGGATCACGCACGTAAATTGGCAGATTTTTTGATTTTTCTAAGAGAGATCTACGAAATTCGTGATGACAGCAATTGTGTTTCTCGCGCAATCCAAATCTAGCATCAACTTTACCATAGAGACTTTACTTGGCACAACAATACATGAAAATAAAGATAAGGAGAGGTTGATCAGTAGTAACAACTTCCAAGACACAACAAAACAGAGTAAAATAAAACATGGGTTATCTCCCAAGAAGTGCTTTCTTTATAGCCTTTAAGATGGGCTCAGTAATTTCAATGATACTCTCGCAAGAAATAGATTTGAAGCAAAAGAGAGCATCAAGAAGCAAATTCAAAACACATTTAAGCCTAACCCACTTCCTATGAAAAGGAATCTTGTATACAAATAAATTAATGAAGAACAAAGTGACAAGCATAGGAAGATAAAACACGAGTAACTTCAAAATTCTCAACATAAAGAGGGAAAACTTAATATTATTAAGATGCATATAACCATGTTTCCCACTCTCATAATAACTTCCAGTAGCATCATGAACAAACTCAAAAATATAACTATCACATGAAACATTCTTATCATGAGCCACATGCATAAAATTATTACTCTCCACATAAGCATAATCATTACTATTAATTAGTGGGAGAAATTCAATAAAATAGCTATCATTATTATTCTCATCACCATAATCATCATATATAGGAGGCATATTGTAATCATAATTAATTTTCTCCTCAATAGTAGGTGGACTGAAAATATCATATTCATCATTGTAATCATCATAAATGGGAGGCATGGTATCATCAAAGTGAATTTTCTCCTTCATGCTTGGGGGACTAAAAATATCATGCTCCTCAAAACCAGCTTCCCAAGCTTAAATTCTTCCATAGCATTAGCAATAATAGTGTTCAAAGAGTTCATGCTAATAACATTGCTACAACTATTTTGCAAACAAAGTTCCATGGGTTTTTTAATTTTCTCTTCAAACACATCATGTCCTAATTCAAGATAAAGTTCATAAAGATCTCTAATTTTTTATTGTTTTCCATTAAGCCTAACTAGTGAAAATAAAAACAAGAAACAAAAAGATTCAATTGCAGGATCTAAAGGAAATAGCCGAGCACTCACACACCGGCAACAGTGCTAGGAAATAGCTTAGTAGTCGGAGGATGTGAATACCTTTTACCTTACCTCCCGGCAAAGCGCCAGAAAATAGCTTGATGTCTACGTGTGCTTCTATTTGTAGAGTGTTGGGCCTCCAAGAGCAGAGGTAGAACAGAGCAAGTTTCCTTAATGAATCACCCAAGGTTTATCGAACTCAGGAGGTAGAGGTCAAAGATAGTCCTCTCAAGCAACCCCCAATTAAGATACAAGAAGTCTCTGTGTCCCCAACACACCTAATACACTTGTCGATGTATAGGTGCACTAGTTCGGCGAAGAGATAGTAAAACACAGTGGTATAGATGGTGGTAATATTGCAAGTAAAGATGCAGTAAAACAGTAAATAAGCAATGTTTGCAGTATTTGGAAACAAGGCCTAGGATCATACTTTCACTAGTGGACACTCTCAACAATGCAATCATAATTGAATATAAATATAGCACTTCACTATGCTATTCTTAATTACTCTCTGGCTGGATAACGAACACTAATTCACCGTGTAGAGATGCAAAAGCAAACCTTAAAGATGTATTCCCAAGTACTAATAAACACCCCACGCTGTCATTTTGAGCATTCATAGGAGGTACTAACACACCACAATTTCATAGAGACATCCAACTCAAATCATAACCCAATGAACAAGTATTCGTGAAATATAGCCTAAGAGACCCACACACGGTGCACACACTGTCACCTTTACACATGTGGGACAAGGAGTCTCCGGAGATCATATAAGTAAAATCCACTTGAATAGCATAACTACATCTAGATTACAAAGCTCATCATATGGATCTCAATCATGTAAGGCAGCTCATGAGATCATTGTATTGAGAGATACATGAGAGAGAGATTAACCACATAGCTACCGGTAGATCCCTCAGCCTCGAGGGAGAACTACTCCCTCCTCATCATGGGAGACAGCAGCGACGATGAAGATGGCGGTGATGTCGATGGAGATGGATTCCGGGGCAATTCCCCGTCCCGGGGTGTGCCGGAACAGAGACTTCTGTCCCCGAACTTGACTTCGCGATGGCGGCGGCGCGTAACTTTTCTCGTCCCGTGGCTTATCTCTCTAGGGTTTTCGAGGCGGAGAGAATATAGGCGGAAGGGCACCCTCGGAGGGGTCCCGAGGGACCCACACCATAGGGGGGGCCCCCCTTGTCCGCGCCGCCATGTGGGGTGGGGCCCCCTGGGCTCCCCTCTGGTCCCTCTCTGGCTCTCTGGAAGCTCCGTGGAAAAATAAGATCTTGGGCTTTTGTTTCGTCAAATTCGTCATCTTGTTAATAGGTTAGTGCCGGAAAATGCATCAAAAGGATATAAAGTGTGAACAAAACATGTAGGTATTGTCATAAAACTAGCATGGAACATCAGAAATTATAGATACGTTGGAGACGTATCACCCATCCGGCCCCAGGGCGGAATCCGGCCTCATGCTCAGAAGTACCTCGTCGAGCTCGTCCGACGTGAAGGTCAATTCCAGAGCGAGGTTTTCCGCTGGAGAAATCTGTTGGTCCCCAAACCACATATCAGATTGGAGAGAGAGAACCCTTTCCTCCCCCTCAAACCCATGAGGCCGTGATAGAACTCATACACATGCTCCATAAGGCTGTGCTGTTTGTCTACCTCTCCGTGGTCCGTGAGAAGCCGCGGGATCGAACATTTCCGTCGCCTCCCATTGGCGATGGCATGGAAGTACGCCGCACAGGAATCCCCTTTCACCGTCCATTGCACCCTACTGCGTTGCTTCCAATACTCCTCCTCCAGACTGTCCATGAAGAGGAGTTGGTAATTGATACGTCGCAAACGTATCTATAATTTCTTAAGTTCCATGCTACTTTTATTACAATAATTGAATGTTTTATACATACTTTACAACATTATTATACATTTTTCGGCACTAACCTATTAACAAGATGCCGAAGTGCCAGTTGCTGTTTTCTGCTGTTTTTGGTTTCAGAAATCCTAGTAAGGAAATATTCTCGGAATTGGACGAAATCAACGCCAGGGCCTATTTTTACATGAAGCTTCAAGAAGACCGAAAGGGAGACGAAGGGGGGCCACGAGGTGGCCACACACCAGGGCGGCGCGGCCCAGGCCCCGCCGCGCGGCCCTAGTGTGGGCCCTCGCGTCGCCCCTCGACCTACCCTTCCGCCTACAAATAGCCTTCGTCGCGAAACCCCCGTACCGAGAGCCACGATACGGAAAACAGCAGAGAGGCCGCCGCCGCCAATCCCATCTCGGGGATTCAGAGATCGCCTCCGGCTGCCGGAGAGGGAATCATCACCGGAGGGGCTCTACATCATCATGCCCGCCTCCGGATTGATGCGTGAGTAGTTCATCCTTGGACTATGGGTCCATAGCAGTAGCTAGATGGTTGTCTTCTCCGCTTGTGCTATCATTGTTTAGATCTTGTGAGCTGCCTAACATGATCAAGATCATCTATTTGTAATGCCACATGTTGTGTTTGGCGGGATCCGATGAATATAGAATATTATGTTAAGTTGATTATCAATCTATCATATATGTGTTGTTTATGTTCTTGCATGCTCTCCGTTGCTAGTAGAGGCTCTGGCCAAGTTGATACTTGTAACTCCAAGAGGGGTAATTATGCTCGATAGTGGGTTCATGCCTCCATTGAATCTGGGACAGTGACAGAAAGTTCTAAGGTTGTGGATGTGCTGTTGCTACTAGGGATAAAACATTGATGCTTTGTCTAAGGATATTTGTGTTGATTACATTACGCACCATACTTAATGCAATTATCTGTTGTTTACAACTTAACTTAATACTGGAAGGGGTTCGGATGATAACCTGAAGGTGGATTATTTAGGCATAGATGCATGCTGGATAGCGGTCTATGTACTTTGTCGTAATGCCTTGATTAAATCACATAGTAATCATCGTTGATATGTATTGAATCTTAATTTGTCAATTGCCCGCCTGTAATTT
The DNA here is from genome assembly GCA_030979885.1 of Lolium multiflorum. Taxonomy (NCBI): domain Eukaryota; kingdom Viridiplantae; phylum Streptophyta; class Magnoliopsida; order Poales; family Poaceae; genus Lolium; species Lolium multiflorum. The sequence continues at coordinate 178,962,800 of CM061750.1, read as the reverse complement.
GTTCACCCAACATGTTAGTTATCTTATTGGAGAGACACCTCTAGTGAACTGTGGACCCCGGTCCATTCTTTTACATCTGAATACATTCTACCGTTTTTATTGTTCTTTGCAAACAAACACCATCTTCCACTCGATACGCTTAATCTTTTGTTTTCAGCCGGTGAGATTGACAACCTCACCGTTACGTTCAAAGTACTTTAATTGTGTTGTGCAGTTCCACGTTGGCGCCGGTTTCACCGGTGTTGGGCCGCACTACATTCCTCCACCAACAACCTTCACGTGCTTCTTGGCTCCTACGTTCGATAACCTTGGTTTCTTTCTGAGGGAAACTTGTGCTGTGCACATCATACCTTCCACTTGGGGTTCCCAATGGACGGTACATCTACGCGCATCAAGCTAAATTTCTGGCGCCGTTGCCGGGGAGATCAAGACACGCTGCAAGGGAGTCTCCACTTCCAATCTCTTTACTTTGTTTTTGTCTTGCTTTACTTTATTTTATTTACTGTCTTGTTTGCTTCATACTAAAAACACAAAAAAATTAGTTACTTTATTTACTGTCTTATTTACTAGCTCTATATCAAAACACACAAAAAATTAGTTACTTGTCTTTACTTTATTTGCCTAGTTTACTTTACTACTGCTATAATGGGTACTCCTGAAAATACTAAGTTGTGTGATTTCACTAGCACAAATAATAATGATTTTATATGTACTCCTATTGCTCCACCTGCTACTACAGCAGAATTTTATGAAATTAAACCTGCTTTACTAAATCTTTTTCTGGTGTTAGTACTGATGATGCTGCTGACCATCTTAATAATTTTGTTGAACTTTGTGAAATGCAAAAGTATAAGGATATACATGGTGATATTATAAAACTGAAATTGTTTCCTTTCTCATTAAGAGGAAGAGCTAAAGATTGGTTGCTTTCTTTGCCTAAAAATAGTATTGATTCATGGACTAAATGTAAAGATGCTTTTATTAGTAAATATTATCCTCCGCTAAGATTATATCTTTGAGAATTAGCATAATGAATTTTAAACAATTTGATAATGAACATGTTGCTCAAGCATGGGAGAGAATGAAATCTTTGGTAAAGAATTGCCCAACCCATGGACTGACTATTTGGATGATCATCCAAACCTTTATGCAGGATTGAATTTTTCCTCGAGGAACCTATTGGATTCAGCTGCTGGAGGTACTTTTATGTCCATCACCTGGGCGCCGCAACTAAACTACTTGATGATATGATGATCAATTACTCTGAATGGCACACGAAAGAACTCCTCAAGGTAAGAAGGTAAATTCTGTTGAAGAAACCTCTTCTTTGGGTGATAAGATTGATGCTATTATGTCTATGCTTGCAAATGGTAGATCTCATATTGATCCTAATAATTTTCCTTTAGCTTCATTGGTTGCTCAAGAAAAAAATGTTGATGTGAATTTCATTAAGAGTAATAATTTCAACAACAATGCTTATAGGAATAATTATGGTAACAACAACTATAGGCCATATCCTTCTAATAATGCTAATGGTTATGGTAATTCTTATGGTAATTCTTACAACAATAATAAGAGTGTACCCTCTCTGGTCTTGAAGTCATGCTTAAAGAATTTATTAGTACACAAACTGCTTTCAATAAAACTGTTGAAGAAAAGCTTAGTAAAATTGATATTCTTGCTTCTAAGGTTGATAGTCTTGCTCTTGATGTTGATCTTTTAAAATTGAAAGTTATGCCTGAGGAAGTTAAAGATGCTAGGTTTTCTAAAACAAATGCCATCCAAGTTCGAATTAATGATAATATTAGAATGTTGGCTGAATTGCATGCTAGGTGGGATAGAGAAGAAAAAGAAAAACTAGCTAAAGAAAATAATGTAGCTAAAGTATGGACTATTACCACCACTAGTAATGTTGATTCTTCACATGTTGCTGCACCTCCTACTATCAATGGTAAAATAATTGGTGTTGGCAATGTTTCTACTCCTAGTACAAAGCGTACAAAATAGCCTGAAACTGCTGAAACTGCTGTTTGTGATAAAACTGCTGAAATTTTTCAAAATATTGGTGACAATGATTCCATTGCTGTAGAACATAATGGTTTAGATTTTGATGATTGTCATATTACTGAAGTTATAAAGTTCTTACAAAAACTTGCTAGAAGTCTCAATGCTAGTGCTATAAATTTAGCCTTTACAAAACATATTACGTACAAATGCTCTCATTAAAGCTAGGGAAGAGAAATTAAAACTTGAAGCTTCTATTCCTAGAAAGTTAGAAGATGGTTGGGAGCCCATCATTAAAATGAAATTGAATGACTTTAAGTGTAATGCTTTATGTGATCTTGGTGCAAGTATTTCTGTTATGCCTAAGAAGATTTATGATATGCTTGACTTGCCACCATTGAAAAATTGTTATTTGGATGTTAATCTTGACGATAATGTTAAAAAGAAACCTTTGGGGAGGATTGATAATGTTCGCGTTACGGTTAACAATAACTTTGTCCCCGTTGATTTTGTTGTCTTGGATATCGAATGAAATGCATCTTGTCCTATTGTGTTGGGAAGACCTTTTCTTCGAACTGTTGGTGTTGTTATTGATATGAGGAAAGGTAATATTAAATATCAATTTCCTCTCAAGAAAGGTACGGAACACTTCCCTAAAAACAGAATGAAGTTGCCTTTTGATTCTATTATTAGAACAAGCTATGATGTTGATGCTTCTTCTCTTGATGTTACTTGATTTGCACTTTCTGCGCCTAGCTGAAAGGCGTTAAAGAAAAGCACTTCTTGGAAGATAACCCAAGTTTTATTTTATTTACTGTATTGTTGAGTCTTGGAAGTTGTTTACTACTGTAGCAACCTCTCCTTATCATGTTTTTGTGCCAAGTAAAGTTTCTATGCTAAAGTTGATACTATATTTGGGATTGCTGCACAGAAACAACATTGCTGTCTGTCACGAATTCTCGCAGAGCTCCCTGTAAAAAAATCGAAAAATCTGCAAATTTACGAGCGTGATCCTCAGATATGTACGCAACTTTCATTAGTTTTGAGTTTTTCCATTTGAGCAAGTTAAGTGCCCTGCCAGATTCATCTTTACGGACTGTTCTGTTTTTGACAGATTCTGTCTTTTATTTCGCATTGCCGCTTTTGCTATGTTGAATGAGTTTCTTTATTCCATTAACTTTCAGAAGCTTTGTGCAATGTCCAGAAGTGTTAAGAATGATTGTGTCACCTCTGAATATGTGAATTTTTTGTTATGCACTAACCCTCTAATGAGTTTGCTTGAAGTTTGTGTGGAGGAAGTTTTCAAGGGTCAAGAGAAGAGGATGATATACTATGATCAAGAAGAGTGAAAGGTCTTGTTTGGGGATGCCCCGGTGGTTCATCCCTGCATATTTTAAGAAGACTCAAGCATCTAAGCTTGGGGATGCCCAAGGCATCCCCTTCTTCATCGACAACATTATCAGGTCACTTCTAGTGAAACTATATTTTTATTCCATCACATCTTATGTTCTTTACTTGGAGCGTCGGTTTTCTTTTATTTTTGTTTTGGTTTGAATAAAGTTGGATCCCACCATCCTTATATTGGAGATATTACGCTCCGCTTTTTCATGTGGAACACTTGTGTTCTTAATTGTGCTTTAATGTTCATGGCGAAGGCTGAAATTGCTTCGTTAAATTGCTATTTGGTTGGAATCGAAAAATGCTGCATATGGTTTGGCAACTTGGCAATTGTTTGAGCTCTCATAGATCATGTTTAAGCTCTTGCATCATGTAGTTTAATCTATTAATGAAGAACTACCGTAGAGCTTGTTTAATTTGGTTTGCATGATTGGTCTCTCTAAGTCTAGATATTTTCGGGTAAAAGTGTTTGAACAACAAGGAAGACAGTAGAGTCTTATAATGCTTGCAATATGTTCTTGTGTGAGTTTTGTTGTACCTGTTCATACTTGTGTTTGCTTCAAACAACCTTGCTAGCCCAAACCTTGTACTGAGAGGAAATGCTTCTCGTGCATCCAAATACCTTGAGCCAAAATCCGTGCCATTTGTGTCCACCATATCTACCTACTATGTGGTATTTTTCTGCCATTCCAAAGTAAATTACTTGAGTGCTACCTTTAAAATTTCATTCCTTTATCTTTGCAATATATAGCTCATGGGGCAAATAGCTTAAAAACTATTGTGGTGATGAATATGTAGTTATGTGTCTTAGTTCTTATAAGTTGCTTGTCGAGCGGTAACCATGTTTCTGGGGACGCCATCAACTTTACCTTTGTTGGATATCATGTGAGATGCTATGCATGTTCGTCTTGTCTGAAGTAAGTGCGATTTCATGATCAAATGGTTTGAGTATGCATATGTTAGAGAAGAACATTGGGCAGCTAACTAAAGCCATGTATCATGGTGGAAGTTTCAGTTTGGACATACAACCTCAATCTCTTATGAGAATATTATTTGTTGTTGAATGCTTAAGCATTAAAAGAGGAGTCCATTATCTCTGTCTATGTTGTCCCGGTATGGATGTCTAAGTTGAGAATAATCAAAAGCGAAATCCAATGCGTGCTTTCTCCTTAGACACTTGTACAAGCGGCATAGAGGTACCCCTTTGTGACACTTGGTTGAAACATATGTTATGCGATGATAATCCGTGTCTTCCGAGCTAAGTAGGACAAGGTGCGAGCACTATTAGTACTCTATGCATGAGACTTGCAACTTGTAGGAAATATTATGCATAGCACATATGAATTATTACTACCGTTGACAAAATTGTTTCTATGTTTTCAAAACAAAAGCTCTAGCACAAAAATAGTAATCCATGCTTCCCTCTGCGAAGGGCCAATCTTTTACTTTATGTTGAGTCATTTACCCACTTCTTTCTATCTTAGAAGCAAACACTTGTGTTAACTGTGTGCATTGATTCTTACATGTTTACTTATTGCAGCTGTTATATTACTCTATGTTGACAAATATCCATGAGATATACATGTTACAAGTTGAAAGCAATTGCTGAAACTTAATCATCCTTTGTGTTGCTTCAATGCATTCTACTTTGAATTTATTGCTTATGAGTTAGCTCTTATGCAAGTCTTATCGATACTTGTTTAAAAGTACTATTCATGAAAAGTTTTGCTATATGATTCATTTGTTTTAGTCATTATCTTTGTTAGCAATCTTTTGTTCAGATCACTCCATTCATCTCATATGCTTTACAATAATGTTGATCAAGATTATGTTAGTAGCATGTCACTCAGAAATTATTTGTGTTATCGTTTACCTACTCGAGGGCGAGTAGGAACTAAGCTTGGGGATGCTTGATACGTCGCAAACGTATCTATAATTTCTTATGTTCCATGCTACTTTTATTACAATACTTGAATGTTTTATACATAATTTACAACATTATTATACATTTTCCGGCACTAACCTATTAACAAGATGCCGAAGTGCCAGTTGCTGTTTTGCTGTTTTTGATTTCAGAAATCCTAGTAAGGAAATATTCTCGAATTGGACGAAATCAACGCCCAGGGCCTATTTTTACACGAAGCTTCCAGAAGACCGAAAGGGAGACGATGGGGCCACGAGGTGGCCACACACCAGGGCGGCGCGCCCAGGCCCCGGCCGCGCGGCCCTAGTGTGTGGGCCCCTCGCGCCCCCGACCTACCCTTCCGCCTACAAATGCTCTGTCGCGAAACCCCTGTACCGAGAGTCACACGGAAAATATTATCGAGAGGCGCCGCCGCCAATCCCATCTCGGGGATTCGAGGATCGCCTCGGCACCCCGGAGAGGGGAATCATCACCGGAGGGGCTCACATCATCATGCCCGCCTCCGGATTGATGCGTGAGTAGTTCATCCTTGGACTATGGGTCCATAGCAGTAGATGGTTGTCTTCTCCGTTTGTGCTATCATTGTTTAGATCTTGTGAGCTGCCTAACATGATCAAGATCATCTATTTGTAATGCTACATGTTGTGTTTGGCGGGATCCGATGAATATAGAATATTATGTTAAGTTGATTATCAATCTATCATATATGTGTTGTTTATGTTCTTGCATGCTCTCCGTTGCTAGTAGAGGCTCGCCAAGTTGATACTTGTAACTCCAAGAGGGGTAATTATGCTCGATAGTGGGTTCATGCCTCCATTGAACTGGGACAGTGACAGAAAGTTCTAAGGTTGTGGATGTCATGCTACTAGGGATAAAACATTGATGTTTTGTCTAAGGATATTTGTGTTGATTACATTACGCACCATACTTAATGCAATTATCTGTTGTTTACAACTTAATACGGAAGGGTTCGGATGATAACTCAAGGTGGATTATTTAGGCATAGATGCATGCTGGATAGCGGTCTATGTACTTTGTCGTAATGCCCTGATTAAATCACATAGTAATCATCGTTGATATGTATTGAATCTTTATTTGTCAATTGCCCGCCTGTAATTTGTTCACCCAACATGTTAGTTATCTTATTGAGAGACACCTCTAGTGAACTGTGGACCCCGGTCCATTCTTTTACATCTGAATACATTCTACCGCGTTCTTTGCAAACAAACACCATCTTCCACTCAATACGCTTAATCCTTTGTTTTCAGCAAGCCGGTGAGATTGACAACACGTTACGTTGGGGCAAAGTACTTTGATTGTGTTGTGCAGGTTCCACGTTGGCGCCGGTTTCACTGGTGTTGCGCCGCACTACATTCCTCCACCAACAACCTTCACGTGCTTCTTGGCTCCTACTGGTTCGATAACCTTGGTTTCATACTGAGGGAAACTTGCTGCTGTGCGCATCATACCTTCCACTTGGGGTTCCCAACTGACGTGTACATCTACGCGCATCAGTCCTCCAGATGGTACCTAAGGGCCCAACCCTCCTCGTCTAACCCATCCGAGTCAGCCCGTTGGTCCAGGCCATTGATCTGCGCAAGAAGGTCTGCCCTGAAGACCCTCCGCTCCTTCCCCAAGTTGGCTCCCCAGCCCTTCAGGAACGGACGCACGTTCCTAGCCACACACTGCCAGCCGTCTATGCTGTCCCTATGAGGGCCCAGCTCATGCAGGTAGCTGTGGAGTTTGCCGTTGATGAGCTCCCCAAAGCCCGCCACCCGGAACCACCACGTCTGGAAGAAGAACTGTGGCGGTCGCTTGACCGTGACTTCCCCACTATCCAGGAGGAGAGGGTTGTGGTCCGACCCAATCCTCGTGATAGCCGTGACAGAGCAAAACAGGAAAGCCGCCTCCCAAGACGGCGAGACGAAGACCCTATCAAGCACACATCTGATCGGGCAGAGTTGCCTGTTGGTCCACGTGAAGCGGGCCCCAGCCCGATTGATCTCCCGAAGCGACATGGCCGCTATGGAGTCATTGAATATGCGGATCCGGAGCCAGTTGATGTTCCCATTGTTCTTGTCCTGAGCAGATCGGATCAGGTTAAAGTCCCCGACCACCACTATAGGTACCGGGCAATGCAGGACCGCCTGCTCGAGCTCCCCCAGAAACTCATCAGTGCGGCCGTGGTCCGCCGGACCGTAGACCAACATTAAGCACCACTTCATGTTGGTATTGAGTTGCAGGACAATAGCGCTAAGGAAGACGGTACCCATCCTCCACATCCCCACCTCGAAGGATTCATCCCTAAAACCCAAAAGCATACCGCCGGAGTGCCCCACCGCCGGTAGGTGGTTCCAAGCGAAGAGGCCTCCCACCTCTAAGCTTCGGAGCTCCGCAGTAGAGAAGTCTTGTTTAATGGTTTCTTGAAGGCCGATGATGTCCAATCTGTTGGTCCTCATATATTCCCTAAGCTGGGTTCTACAGCCCTCCCGACCGAAACCCCGAATGTTGTAGGAGAGCGCTTTCATCTAGAAGACGTTCTCTTACCGCGCCCCTTACGAACCGCCAAACCTGGGCAAGTAGTGCGTTTGGCGCGCATACCACGCGGCGTACCAGCCCCAGATGCTCCCTGCAACTGGTCCGTAGCGGCTGGCACCTCCACGCGGGAGGGAGCGGCCGAGTCCCTCCCAGCCTGCTCATCGCCCGCAACATTGGCCCGGGGAGGGTCCTGCTGAACCGTCCCATGCTCCGGCTGGGCTGCCTCCCCGACAGCCCGAGCCCGGGCCAGCTCGGCAGCCTCCTTGCTGGCTGCCACCTCCGCAAGCGCCGCTTGGGCTTTTTCCTTATCCCAATCATCGAGAGAGCCTCAATGGGAGTGCCCGCTGAAGGGGTGAAAACGACACAGCTATCCGTAGCCACCCTAGAGAGATGAGAATCAGAGAGGGAGTCAAGGACAATAAAGGGGTTACCTTTCTCCAAGTTCCGCTCCGCCGCCCGTTGTTGCGCCTTCTCCGTGGTAGGGGTCGCCGCCGCTCCCCGGTTCCTCGTGCTCTTGCGGGTCGTTTCAACCACCACCGTCTTCGTGCGCCTCCCTTTAGCCGCCGTCTGCCTCGAGTACGTCACGCCACTCCTTCCGTCCTTGGCCGTGGCCGTAGGCGCAGGAGCCACATCCCTCACCGGAGCCAGCACCTCCACCTGAGAGCCATCCCCACCGCCACCAGCACCGCGCCGAACCTCCTGCCGTAGCCCCTCCACCACCATCGCCTCGCTGCCGGCTTGCAGCACCGGCTGTGGAGAGCGGGGAGTGTGGCCTCCCCGACCGGCTCGACAGCACCCAAGCATCGACCGGGTCCTCCACCATGGACACAGTTTCACCGGAGACCATGGAAGCCTCCTCGAAATCCCCGGCGAGGGCCTTTTTGAGATCTTGCCCATCGCAATCCGCCGCCGTGGGAATCACACGCCCGGCCCCACCGAGCGCGAGGGACGGGAAAACCCCCAAGTTGGACCCGTACTGATCGTCGATGCCCGCCACTCCCCGCCTCATCTGAGGGGCGCTGCCGACCCCCTCCTTGCGCAGAGCGTGGGATCGGCCCATCTCGCCCCCTGCAGCGAGCTCACGTCCACCGCCTTCTCCTTGTCCTTGCCGCTCCCCTTCCATCCATGCTTGTTGTAGTCGCCCGTGCTATGATCCTCGGAATCGTCGTCGTCGTCGTCACGTGGCGGTGCCGGCGGTCGAGGGGGTCCATCATCCCCCGCCGCCCCGTGGCCGCGGCCACCCAGCTCAGCCGAGACACCCACGTTGAAGGTCACTCCGTTGACGAAGACCTAGATCGTCCCCTTGATCCTTTCCGGGTAGCGGCATTGGAAGCGCATCCGGATGGGCTCAGTCGTCCACTTCCTCAGCGAAAGTGTGTCCACCTCCAGAGGCCTGCGCACCATGACCATGGCCGCCATGAGTCTATCCACCTCCAAAAGGTCACGCGGGACACCCGTCAGCCGCACCCAAGTCGACGGGAGCGCCTTCCCCGGATGGGGAGCCAAAAAGGCCTCCCGAATCTCCCCGCCGGTCTTGCTGAGGGGGAGGTACAGCTTCCCACTTCCCGTGCTCATCTTGAGAGTGGCCCTGGAGGGGAATTTCACCGTAAACTCCGACTCGGTGACCTTGGTAACCTGCCAGTCCCAGAGGTCATCAACCAGATTCTTGAGCTCGTCGGAGAGTTGGGAATCGGACAGTGGCGCCCCCTTGAACTTGACCACTGCCGCAAACTGGTCACCCTGACCCTCGTCTCGGATCGGCTCCACGTCAATGTTGAAGAACCCGCCGCCCGAGATCGCGTGTCCCATGGATTGCAGCAAGAGGGGCTTGCCACGGGTCGGACAACTCACCGAACTGTGTCCCTCCTTGCTACAGATGATGCAGAGGGGGTCGAAGGAGCACTCGGACTGGAAGTGTCCCGCCCTCCCGCAGTGGAGACAAAACTGGAACCCACTTTGCCGGAAAGAAAAGATTTAGCTATGCTCTTAGTTACATTTTTTAATCATGTTATGATCGTTGAAGCACGCAAATACTAATTATTAACGATATATATCACTAAGAAATAAGCCATTGTGTAACATGTTCTTTTTTCCTTCTCTAAACGGCAAGTGATGTCTAATATAAGAGACTCTTATCAACCACGTGGGCACTCCGATCTTGTTCATGGGAAAGAACGGTACATGTCTAGGATTAGTAGCAATAGTAGTATGTTTTTTATTGCACATTCTTGTATGTATAAAGTAGTCATGTAATCCATCACTTAATCGATTTTTTTTAGTTTTGACTTAATTCAAACTATCTTAAGTTTGGCCAACTTAAAGGAGAAGCTAGCAGACCAAAAATCTTTACTGTATTTATTTTCTATTGTACATATATGCTGGTACTATTGTGTATAAATTTTGTGAAATCTAAGATAATACTCAATTTGGCTAGGACAACTTGAAATCCAATTATTTTATTGCATATTCTTGTATGAATTACACCCAGAATCAACCACGAACTCAACTGCACAATCTAGGGACTCAGGTCACAACTCACAAACTAGTGCCACCAGACATCGATTCTACGGTTATTTCAGGTGCTCTACCGGCGTCAGCAAGTACCTTGCTTAACAGATTCATTTCTTGCTCATTGTCCCGACTGCATGAGCATCTGACATCATTGCAATTTCCAATAAACCAACACCGTTCAACTAAGTGGATTTTCTTCAAAGAGACGGCACGCTCCATGACGAGCCAGATGTATCGCACCACCTCAAAGTCTGTTCGAAGTCCAGCTAAGCCTTTCATCACTAGCAGACTCAGGTTCTGATGCTTAAAATCTGGTGCTTCTTCCACCACATTGGTCTCGTAGCAGCGAGGCCCGTCTATCTTCATGGAATTAAAGAAAAAAGAAATAAGATCCATCGCATCACAAATATATGTCACCTTAATTAGAAGGTGCAGTTAAATTACTGGAGCTTGGACTGCAATCTAGTACTAGTAAAACCTATTGACGGGTAGGTATGTGAGAATGGTAGTAGAAGATTTATGATAAAAAGTGGTGGTCATAAAGCAGTACCCACTCCTTAAAATATGATGAAAATAGTTCTGCGTATAATTTTTGGTTCATGTCAAATTCTGTAAATGAAGTGGGGAAAGGGTAGCACTAATAAGCTGGCCGGGATGGATACTGTATTGCAAGAATGTCATCTTGTAGAAGTTTGAAGGAAGAAAAAGGATGTGTGCGTGCCTTGAGAGAGAGTGTGTGGAGCAAAGGCGCGCCTTCCAGGACGCAAAGAGTCCAGACCATTTTTTTGATGTCTAGGTGGCAGAGATGAATAGCTCGCAGGTTACTGAACGCGGGGAAGAGCTGTCCTGGATTCCCATAGCAGTAGTACAGATGCAGCGATGAGAGGTTTACGTGGTGCAGGCGAGGAACATCGCCAAACCGCACGTAGAAGTTCCCGGCCCAGTGCTCGAAGCTGTCATCACAGAAAAGCCGGTCTAGTTTCGGGAGGCTGGTCAGCTCGATTCCTGGGTACAAGGAATCGCGGATCTCCAGTGCCCGGAGCGAGGATCTGGGAGCGTCTATCCGCAAGTTGGGGCCCTCCAAGTCGGAGCCGCCACAACGGATCAAGGAAAGGAGCTCGAGCCGGTTGCCGGCGTTGAGGAGGTCCGGCATGTCGGAGTCGCTGAAGCTGATGTTTTGGAGGGTGAGGCTGGTGAGCCAGCCGAAGGCGACGGGGCAGGCGGCAACGAATGCCATGAGCCGTCGGGCAAACACGGCATGGTGCACATGCCTAGGCCTGAAGTTCAATTGTGCCCGTATGGCGAACTCCAGCCGCTCCGCGCGGCCGCTCTCGACGACGGCGTCCCCTATGGACCGCAGGTAAGGGTCTTTGAGGTGGAAAGCGAGGCGCAAGCTCTTGATGCTCCGCTCCTTACTGGGAGCTAGGAACCACCTCGTGGCGTAGGTGTACGTCGCCATGACATGTTCCGCCGTGTGAGGAGAGAAATCCCAGGAGTGTGGTATCAGGTCGCCGACGTCGATAACGAGATCGGTTAGCAGACGAGGGAGGCGCATCAGTCGTCGCGCGACGGCGCCGACCCTGACGGCGGTGCGCAGGTCGAGCAGCTGGAGGATAGCTAGCAGGATGTCATCAGGGAGCTCGCTGAACATGTCGTGGTGCTTGTTGACTCCGTCCTCCCCACCTTCGCCGTGCTGCCGAACAGAACACATGATGATCGATGATTAAAGGAAACTGGGAAAAAAGATCGTACAGTGGATTGGGCAAATTAAGGCGGCAGCTGCTACTTACAATGTTGATGTCCATGAGATGAGGAATTGCGTATTGGAGCAGACGATGTCACCACGGCGCCTGCAATAGGGTCTTTTGTTTTGAAAGCTGACTTTGATCTCGGGATGTTTGAAACGAACAAAGAGATATATCGCTTTTTTTTTTTCCTTTTCTCCTTCCCCGCATAGTTAGAGCAAGTTCAATAGCAGAGTCAACTGTTAGCTATAACCAAGTGTCATGTCATCTATAGTCATTTTAGAGCCAACATGTACAATACTACATTCACGATTCACTCTCACATAGTGTCTAGGAGTGAGCTATAAAATTGTACTACTTTATTAATGCGTGACCCACCATTCGCTCTCACATAGTGCCTAGGAGCACGTGCTAGAGCTGGCTCTTGCATAAGACTTTTCTCTCCCTCTCTCTCTCTCTTCCAACTAGGCAACAATATATTATTTTAATTCTTATAGCCAGCTGACTTATTATTGTACTTGCTCTTAGCTCGCCAGGATTTGGGAGTTGGGCCTCTTAATTTCCTTTCCCCTTTCCCAATAAATTCCCATATCCCTCAACCATGCTAGAGATTTGTATTATTTTTTGGAAAACGAGGTAAAAGATTTGCGATTTTCATTGATAGAGAAGAAGTTTTAGAGTGTTACAAACCAAACATGATCAAGGCAAAAGCCAGGATCCAAATCAAAAGGTCTACTCTCGCGGAATTACTACCCAACGCTTTCGCCCCGGCCAAGACCCACAAAGACATCTCGTTTTTTTATCCTTGAGACCACCATGTCGGCAGTGGAGTAGTTATTTTAGAAGGCACGCGCATTTATCTCTGTCCACACTTCCCACGACACGAGCATGGAAGGCGATGCCATCACCCTTTTGGATTGGTCGTTCTTTTGCACAAAGGACATCCACCACTCATGAACGGTTAAAGCTTCATGCCACATCTCCCGGTTGACATCAATGAGTCCAAGCCATCCCTTGATGCTGAGCCAAACTCTTTCTGTAAAACGGCAAAAGAAGAGTAGGTGGGCGGCAGATTCTTGAGTTTGGTTGCAAAGCTTACAATTTCCACAATTTTGACATCCACGGCGCTCGAGCCTATCCGTCGTCCACACTATTTTGGAGCACAAGCCAAGTGAAAATCTTGCATTTGGGGGTAGCCCAAGGCTTCCACACCATGACCGGCATGGTGGAGTTTGTGAGGCCCTCAAATTGCATGTTGTATGGCGAGCTCGAGGAGTAACAACCGTGCGTGGTAAGCTTCCAAGTGATCGAATCATGCGCCTCTTCATTGACATGAATAGTTGAAAGCCTCTCCCAAAGGTTGGCAAATTGGGCGATTGCTCCATGGTGAGGCCATGTTGCAAGTTGATTTGGGAGACCCAAAAGTTGTTTTCCTATGCTTTCCGAACGGTGCAATTCTTTCTTTTAGAGATCTTGTACATTGGGGGAGCAATATCTTTAGGCCGGCCTCCATCAAGCAATGAGGAATCCCAAAAGAGGGCCCTATCTCCGTTGCCAATAGTAACCTTTGTGGCCGCCGCAAAAAAGATCTCTATCATTGGCATTGCAAGGGGTTTTGAGGCCTCTCCATGGCTTGGAGTCATCCGTCCATTCCAACCAAAGCCACCTCAAACGGAGCGCCGCGGATAATTTGTTGATGTTTAGGATTCCAATGTCTCCCTTGATTTTAGGCTTGCAAACAAGGTCGCAATTGAGCTTACATTTTCCTCCCGACACCTTCTCACTAGCCGCCCAAAGGTAGGCCCTTCGAATACTCAATCTTTAGGAGAACCTCCAACGGAATTTCAAGGGCGATGATAAAGTAGATGACCACACTAGAGAGAACCACCTTGAAAGCTTTCCGACAACTTTATCTTCGAGATATTGGAGGTGGATTCTTTTCAATTTTGTGAGAGAGAGGGGCAAGCCAAGATACTGCATTGGGAAGTTGGTGAGCTTTGCGGGGAAACGTTGGAGAACATTTTGAAGGTCAATATCATGACACTTAATGGGTGCAACTTGGCTTATGGCGCAATTAGTAACAAGGCCGGTAACCTCCACAAACCGATCCAAAGTGGAGGCCAAGAAGGTGATATATTCCTTATAAGGTGCCATGGAAATGGCCGCATCATCGGCGTAAAGGGATGCACGGATAGTATGAGGTATTCCTCTTAGAAGATGAAGATGACCTTATTGAGTAGCTTTGCGAAGAATGTAGTGTAGAGGGTCGATGGGGAGCACAAAAAGCAGCGGTGAGAGGGGGTCTCCTTGATGCAAGCCCCTCCCATGCTTAATAGGGTCGCCGGCAAGGCCATTGAGGAGCACACGTGAGGAGGCCGAGGCAAGTAGGGCTGAAACCCAATCTCTACAAGTGGGAGGAAAGCCGAGATGTTAAAACATATCCATAAGGTAGTCCATAGGACAGAGTCGAAATCCTTCTTTATGTCAAGCTTGAACAATAGCGTGGGAGTCTTTGATTTGTGAAACCTTCTCTCCAAATTCCTCACATACAAGAAATTGTCATGAATACTTCTCTTCTTTATGAAGGCACTTTGCGCGTTGGAGACAAGCTTGTTCATGTGAGGGGCAAGGCAGGTGGCCATCATCTTGGTGATAATCTTGGCAATGGCATGATGAGGCTTATTGGTCTAAAATATCCTTCTTGGGGATAAGCACAATGTTTGCGGAGTTGAACCAATGGAGGTTGTTGGTGTGCAAATTTGAGAAGTCGTTGATCACGGCCAAGAGGTCGTGCTTAATTATGTGCCAACAAGATTTGAAGAAAGCCCCCGTGAAGCCGGCCGACCCCAGTGTCTTATCACTATGAGAGCCATGTATGGCATCTTTTACTTCATCCTCGGTGAAGGGGTCCCTATTATCGGAGAGGCCGCTAGTTGGGATGGGGATGTTTGTCCAATTGAGATCCGTGGTTCACGGGGGTGAGGGGGGTGGGGGCTTTTTGGTCACTTCCTTAAAGTGGTCATGAATGATGTGGTAATGAATGATTGCCTTCTTTTTGTTGTGCAAGAGATTTTTAGTCCCCTGCCCTTTTAATTCAACTTTTTTCCCTCTATCTTCCATCTACTTCCTCCATACAGATTTATTGGGCTTATTAGGAGAGATGTGGCAACTGGCAACCAAGGCAATGTGAAAAAAAAAGCTCTAAATTTTTCATTTTTTTCCTTTGTTGTGCCGATTAATTAGGGAAGGCCAAACAATTTTCATGCAAGTCGCATCCATAGGTCATTGGTGTAAAAGGGCGAGGCAGGACACTGCTTTCTAGAAACTAATTCATGTGCCAAACTGCGCGTGTTTCTCAGAATTTTATAAAAATCATTAGAGGCCCGGTAAACCGGTATGGAGGGAACACTTAATATAATCCTTCCGGTTGGATTTATAGGTTCTGTGTGTGTATCTAGACCGTTAATTTTACCAATAAAATATAAACTGTATAACATAAAACTTATACCATTAGAAAGTATAATATCCAAATATTTTTTTATAGTATATATGATTTATATTACGTTGGTTAAATTGATGACCTATGCATACCTGGAGGACCTATAAACCAAACCAGAGGGAGTAGTAGTGTCTCCACGCACCAAAAAACAACATGTTGAATACTTTATCATACCATCTGAATTTAAGATGTGTTAGTAATGATGAAAGTTTTGCTCAACTCCCAAAGAACTTAGATTCAACATGAGGCTTGTTGTCATTTGGGTTGTAGGAGTAGGATATGCGAGGAGCTAGCTATAGGGGTGGACCCATTATTATGTGGGCTAACCATTTGAGTGGGAGCACATCTTGCATGAATTTAACAAATTTAAATAATTTATTTTAGAATTTAAACATATCATGGTGAAATTGCAATTTGAGTGGGCCTTGGCAACACATTATATATTCTCCTACTCATTTATATCCATTTGAGGTTGGGGCATTTTGGAAGCTAAGTATGAACTAAAGTATTTTCTTTACCGTGACTAGTGCGGGCTTACGCCAGCCCGAACTTCATATATCAAATCAGTAACCAGTTACAAGGTAGCATAATACTAATTTTTAGAGGACAACAAAGAGAAAAGAAACATCTGAGAGATCATTGGTTGGAATCTATTACACCAAAGAGTTAATGTAGAAGCGGAGGGGGTGTCAAAACATTGGTGGGTCCACAGGTGGACCTCCTCGATGCATCTATGGAGCACGAGCTGCATGGTCTCATCTTGAGCATTGAAGATGAAGGATTCACATCTCTTCCATATGTTCCATGCGATGGATGTGTTGATCGTTGCTTTGGCCATGCTTTGGAACGCCCCTCCCCCACCCCCACCCTTCAAATCTCTTCCTCGCTAGCCGATGATCTAGGAATAATTCGCTCCAAACTTTAGAAGGGTAGTGACATTGACCGATTAGGTGATCGGTAGCTTCATCCAAGAACACGAGGGGCGGGTTGCTGAAGCCTATAACTGGTGTCCTAAGCGCCGATCATTTGTGGGAAGTCATGGTCGGCATATAAAAACTTAAAAGGGTTTTGGTTTCTCCATACCGTCATTGCCTGATTGATGCATGTCAAGAAAGCGTGGGCGCAAAACCAAACGAATATCTTACACTTAAAAGGGGCATCGTTTCTCCATGCCATCGTTGCCTGATCGTCTACCTGCATATGCCTGAAAGATTTGACATATAGTTCTTTGTTTAAGAGGCTTTTGCTAGTTTGTCGGCTATGACCATGTGTTAGGGACGCTAGGATGGAGGTCTATGCTGGTCAGGACAGAGTTAAGGGTGGCCAGCTTGGCCGCAACAACGTTGGAGAAGTGGGGAGTGAGATAGGCATATATACATGCCCATCTCCATATAGAGGTTGACGCTAGTATTATAGCGAGTGAAGTGCGAGAAGAGGGCGGGGAAGCGCTCATGGAGGAGAGTGGAGCCCATCCAAGAATATATTAGTACGTTTTTAGGATGCTAAGTATGAACTAATGTAAGTATGTACAAACATGGAAAAATAGCTAGACCATAATTGGTAGGAGACAAAGGTATTAAGGATAGCAAGTTAGGGTTGCATGTAGGATCCCACGAGTTCCTCTCCCCTTTCATTTTTTTCATTTCCAGTTTAACATTTTGCCCCACATTTTAAGCAAAAAATGACAAAATAAATTGGAAGAGGAAATTTCGCCAGATCCTGCTTGCTACCCACATACCTCAGCGGAGAGGTGGGAGGAGCCAAAGATGTGTGGTGGACACGTGGTGAGGAATGATGATATGTATTTTCTAGTATATATCTTATGTTACGTTGGTCAAATTAACGAAGTAGGGGCACATACAGGACCTATAAAACCGATACGGATATAGTATGCGAAGCATATTATAAGATTGCCATGTAATGTACTGTATAATATTGCTCCAAGGTGGTGGCCAACAAGTTGAAAAGACTCCTCCCCATTCTCATCTCGAAGCAGCAAAGTGCTTTTGTTCTTGGAAGATTGATTACGGACAATGTGTTTATTGCTTACGAATGTGTACATGCGATCATGACGAGGAGGAGGATGAAACCACTTTGTGTAGTCAAACTAGATAAGTTAAAAGCCGATAACAAGGTTGAGTGGGTCTTTCTCGAGGAGGTGATGTTGAAGATGGGGTCATGAGGTGTGTCTGTATTGTACGATTTTTTTGTCAAGCTTAGAGCATCTCTAACAAACTGACAACCCGGAGTTTAATTCACCGAACTCGTGTTTATGGGTCAGAAAATCGCTGGCGCAAAACAGAGCCCGGAAAGGCAGGGTTTATCACAGAATTGACATATGATCAAACAAATGACACAATCAAATGCAAACAACTCATGCATAGTTTATAGTTCAAACATCAAATGACACAATCATAGCAAATAGTTCATAGTTCACCATCTCCTCTCACCGCCGACATCAAACCGAGGTTGGACCGCCGTGACCATCACCACCACCACCTCCATGAGTTACTGAACCACCACCACTTGCCTCTTCACGAGTTAGTCTTCGTCTCTCTATGATCTCCTCCCAGGCCTCCTTCCACCACTCTATTTGTTGCTCATTCATGTCCTTTGTGTTCATCATCATGATCTCCCTCTTCGGCCAATAGTTGCTTCATTGCTTTGGTTTTCTTCATGTTGATCCTCGCCTTGTTTCCCCTCTCCACATACCTTTTCATTTTTTGCATGGAGGGTTTTTTCCCCCTCAGGTGGCTAAATACGGAAGAGAGTCAAGCTGCTGGCGGGTGTTGTTCAGTTGGCGAAGGAAGTGGGAGTCTCGAAGATCACTTTGGCGGATTGCATGGGCACTAGTGGGAAGCTGTTGAGCAAGTCAATCAATTGGTCGGTTCATGGCCCCCTCATCGATGAGATTAAGTCACTTTCTGGGTGATCATGATATAGGTTTTCGATTAACGACCGTGCGACCATCATATAATGAGGTTGCACATATGTTAGCTAAGGATGGCTGTAGATATAAGCTTTGTAAAACCTGGCTAGGTACTCCCCTGGTTAGGGCATGTACAATGGTAGGGAAGATATGTCTTCTCTTAGTAGTCCACATCATCTAGAGAAGACGGTAAATAGTAATGATACAATGCACTATCTCTTATTGTCATCCCTTATAATAAATGAGAATTAATTATTTTTAGTAGGAAATTGTGTGTAAGGGAAGACAAGTCGTACAATGGGGAAAATAGTCTTCTCTTATTTCATAAGAGATTATCCCTTAGCTAAGGGAAGACAACCTTCTCTTTGTTCATTCTCTCTCCTCCAACTAAGCAAAAATCCTACGTGGCAGCCGTAAGGGAAGGCTGACGTCACCCCATTGTACATGCCCTTGTGTTGAACTTGTTGGCGACTAACGCCGGTGGTTAATATGAAAGTCATTTGATCTCAAAATAAAAGAAACATCTTTTCTATTAACCGGCGATGCGACCGTGGTACGTCTATCCGTGATGTTTTGGCCATCGCTAATTTTTCTTCCTCGCTATGTTGGAATCGGCTCGAGAAACGGTGGATCCGATCTGTCTTTGCAAAGCGCTCCTGTCCTAAACTTTCACGTCATCCATCGTATGTGTGCTTCATCCGCTCGGGCCGGAGACCACATATATATTTTGATACGTACTGAATCCATCACGAAATCCATCAGCGGCCCACGATCGTTTGAATAAAATACGCAGGAACACACGCGTAAAGCCGGGAGCTCCTATACTCGATTCGGCGCCGAATCATCCGTCCTGGATTGCTATTTTTCACCTTCTTGATCGATCCACCTCCCCGAGCGTCCTGCAAGAAGAGAATCGGGGGTGCGACTTTGTGGCTGCGTGGACGCCGCCCATCGCCCTGGTGCGCCATCGGGAGCGCCGACCGCTGCGTCGGACGAGACGGAAGATCGGGTTGGTCTCAACCAGGTAGTGACGACGTCACTGGCGCCGCGGAGATGGCGAGATAGAGTGCCGTGTTAGGAGATGACCGGATCTTCCATCGTCGACGCGTGCGTGATATGAGATGCATGACCGGACAAGCTGCTGGCTGGTGGACGATAATTTTTTGTCTCCCTGCAGCGGCTTGGACGAAGGTCTACACGAGGGACGACCACTAGAGGACGTCTCGGGATCTGGTAGGGAAGCCGTTTCGTCTACAAGACATTCCGCGCGGCGCTGCAAGCTAGGGATCTCCAGGTCGCACTGGAGGCTCTCGCTCCTACTAGGCTATAACATCTCGCTCCTCAAGATGAAACCTGAACACGCTTTGGTTGGCTCCGTCGTCCTACATCAGTGTTCCGAGCTCGTCGTCGTTTCTGAATTCCACAATGCCACACTACACAATCAGGACTCAGAGGCGCCTCTCTGCCTTGGCGAAGAGGGTAACAGCTTCGCGGCAACGTTGTTCGGACCATATAGAAGCAAGTAGCACACAACTGAACAAAGTAGTAATACAAACGTTATTTAGGTTGCACTCTGTCCGTAGAAGCATATATATTTTCCGTTGAGCGGAGGCAGTCCTCAATGTATGTTATAATTCTCTGTTTGACTAGAGCAGTTTTGATTTTTTTGAAAGCAGTCTCAACTTGCAAGTTGTTGGGATCATGGCGGAATAAAGCATCTTGCTTCTTACAGGATGGTGTAAGGATATAATTTTCAGATATATGGTGCAATGCCATGCAAGGTAG
Organism: Lolium multiflorum; assembly: GCA_030979885.1. NCBI lineage: Eukaryota > Viridiplantae > Streptophyta > Magnoliopsida > Poales > Poaceae > Lolium > Lolium multiflorum. The sequence goes on along the minus strand of CM061750.1, from coordinate 178,942,467 downwards.
GCCCATAAAATAAGATGCCAATTTCAGTTTTGAACGATGAACATCCCAATTTGTAGGATTAATCATGCCAAGTACCATATGGTAAGATTTTGTTTTGGACACCACATGAAAATCAGCGAGTCAAGTTTACATTTTCTTATTTGCCATTTTCTTCGTTGTCCTTCAAATATCTTTTGCAATGTAGTTTTATTTCTCTGCACATACCTTATTCAGTGTCCTCTTCTACAAGAAAAACTCCACATAACTTTCCATGTACAATTAGTTACTGGCATACTGGAAGATTTACAGCATGCATTGTTAACAGTCCTTCACATTGAGAGAGAAATTTCACCTCCCCGAAAAACTCACCGTTGTCACCATGTGGCTGCTTTTTGGCTTGTCCACTGCCGGCGCACCGCCTACACCATCTCCGCTGCACTGCAAGTCCATTCCCGCCATCACCAGAACTAAAACTAGCAGCGGGTTGGTCCTCGCAATTTTGTTGCTTGGTTGACTCCCGACCATCTTTTATAGTTTTGGTTTTTACAATACATGATTCATAAGGACACTGTCTTTTTCTGTTGTATCAATATGCATGTTTAAGTGTATATTATCTTTATATGTACATGAAAAAATAAGTTAAGAGAGCTGTATCCATGCTTAATTGGTGTTGTATTCCATTTTGTAGTGATGATGCTCTCGAAGGTGATCCAGGATGACCTGTTGATACTATCTCTTGATTATGTATGGATGTTTCTTAGTTCATGGCATGTTGTCTATGACCGGTGATCCAGGATGTTAGACCTATGTTACATGTGTGGATGTTTAAGTTATGTATGGATGACATGTTTGAGATATGTATGGATGGATGTTGGAGTTATGTATCGATGACATGTTTGACATATGTATGGATGTTGGAGTTATGTATCGATGACATGTTTGAGTTATGTATCGTTGAAATGGTTGAGTTATGTGACATATGTATTGATATTTGTATGCAATAATGTGAATTTAAAACTGCAAGCATAGCAAAAAAACCGAAAAAAGGAAAAACTAGGGCAACCGTCGGCATAGCGAATGAACCAAAGGTGCCGATGGTTAAACCGTCGGCATAGGGGCGGTGTTAGGTGGCTTCGGTTCACCAGAAGACGCCATGTGGAGCTACGCCGACGGTTTAACCGTCGGCATAGACCCTTCAGCTGGACGGTTCGAGGCTCCAGGAGCAGACATGTCGCGGAAGCCAGAAGAGACCACGTCGCCCGCACCGTCGGCATAGGGCTTGCATCGGTGGCTGCAGCCGGTCGCAAGGAGTCACCAGAAGACGCCACGTTGCACCTATGCCGACGGTTACACCGTCGGCATAGCTCCTCCCCGCCGTTAACTGAGCTCCGTTAGCGGTGGCGCGCCGACGGCCAAGCGATACCGACGGCCAAGGAACCCCGTCGGTGTGTCAAGCTATGCCGACGGTGAAGCTACACCGACGGGTTTCATACTATGCCGGCGAGCAGCGATGCCGACGACGCCGCGCCGACGGTAACCGTCGGCATAGACCTACGCCGACGGTTTTATTTGCTACGCCAACGGCATTAACCGTCGGCACCGTACCGTTTTCACCCGTAGCAACGCACGGGTATTGTGCTAGTACTATATAATCCTTTTAATCTTCTTTTTTTTGTCCGTAGCATTCAATCTTTAAATTTGAAATTTTCAAATAGACATTTAGAGCAGAATCTAAACCTGTGTTCCCGAAACGACAGGGAAATGAATCACCACACTTGTTAATAACAAAGCAGAAAATCTGACATACGAGAACGCAGAGCAATACCAACATGACTGATCGAACGATACCATCATTGTCGAATACACAGTACAGTCCAGCATGATTCTTTCTAGCAAAGAGCTTGAGATGCCAACTAACATAAAAGAGCTCACTCATCATCTATCTACGGTAGAACGGGTAACCTGAGATCAACTTCTTAGTCGTCGAACAGGCTGAAGCCCATTCCCTCACCGTCAGATTCGCCATCGGACTCCTCTTTCTCCTCCTCTGGAGCAGCTGCAGCACCACCAGACGGCGCAGCAGCAGCTGGCGCGGCAGCCGCAAACTTGCTGGGGTCCTGCAATCCAACAGAATAAGAATTAGATTACCAAAGACAAGCAGCCCCAAAAGTAGAACCCCATTACTTGTCCATAAGACCAAATATAGTCTAGGCATTCAGTATGTATGAGAGCTAGAGATTCAGTGCACATTTAAACTAGATACATGATTAGCTTTGTCAAAGACGACCCTAATCCTTGCAAGGCTCAATTAACATTGAAGTCAGAAGAACATTCTGAAAAGCAGGTAGCACACAGAAGAACATTTTGAAAAGCTGCTACCACACATTGTTAACAACAATTCTCACGCGTTTCAGCTATGTTTAGGGAAAACATGAACCAAAAGGAGGAGATTTACCTTGAGGTACTCCTTGATCTGATCAGCATGAGGGAACGAGTAATCCGTCTCCACAGCAAGAGCAAGCACGTTCTTGTACCCATTGAGGAACATGTGCGGTGCAGCAGCCATGGTTGGGTATGAGACTGCCAGGGACAGTGACGCAACCATGGAGACACCAGAAGCAAACTTCTCGATCAGGTCTTCGTCAGTGAGGTCAAGAACCTCAGGGCTGAACACCGACCCATCGTCATAGACATTGGTGATCACAAGACCATAGGAGAACGGGCGGATACCGAGCTTGGCAAGCAAGGCAGCCTCGGACGAGCCCACCTTGTCACCCTTCCTGATGAGGTCCACAGGGGCAATGATTTCCACAGTGCCCTTGTTGATCTTGGTGGGGATGTTAAGCACCTGAATGAAGAAAAAAAAACCAGCACATCAGGGGTGAGAACTCTTGTTTAACACTGAGTACACTGCCGTTGTCACCAATGGTTCTCTTTACCTGGAAGAAAGAAGTCTGGGAGGGATCCAGACCAGTGTTGCCTGGGGGAACCACCACATCAATAGGAGCAACCAGCCCAACACGAGCAGGGGCCCCAACCTATTGTATAACAGAAACAAGGATCAGTGTCACTGGCATACCAGGTCACAAAGATAAAACATGGCTGTACAATAAATATTCTAAATAGTTCTGTGGGGTACTTGAAAAAATGAAGTGTGAACGATGTAATGACTAGAAACTTCGATGCATTTTCCAAAAATAGAGTAGATAGCAATTCATTAATGTCCAGTTATTATCCAAACCCCCTGAAGTATTTATGTCTACTGCACAAGGTATTTAATGTATAATGCAGCAGAGTTCACAATACAAATTCAAATCACAAATCCGCGTTTTAGATGCAAAATAATATTTACACTCGCCCTTAGAGTATATCAGTATACTCGATGACGACATTCAACACGAAATAATACTACTGCATACAAATATAAGTAAAATTTCAGACAAATAAGCACCAACTGCCAAATATCCATGTGTGTTACTGAACCGTCCTACTGAAGTATTTACCAAAAGTTGTATACAACTGAAGCATCGCCAGATTCATGCAAGCAAGAACACAAGTTTGCAGCAAGATGCCAAATTAGTAAAATTAATTCAAAGATTTATCTTAAGCAAAAGAGTAATGTTGTTATGCATTTCAACACAGTAACCACTTGACATCTCTAACCTACTACCATAATAACCACAGCAGTACAACTTAGAAGTTTGTCTGAACTCTGAAGCAACATGGGTGAAATTCATGCAGAATAATTTTTCTGCCACAAATGATCTAGATCTGGAACCGCGTCCCATATAACTACAGTAACCATGCTTGTGCAATTTTGGCAGACTTATCTTGGAGAGAATTAATATTACATCCACAAACCCAACATTACTTTCCATAAATAGTAATTGCACAATTAGCACACTGCAACAAAACAGCAATCAAGAAAACAAGGTTTTAATTATCCAGACAGCAATCAAGAAAACAAGGTTTTAACTTTCCAAGCAGCAGTGCTCGTAATACAAACTCAAAGGACAAATCCATGCAGTATATCTGTATGGTACATGGCAGCATGCAAAAGAGGAAATACTAATGCATACAAAATTATAAATACAAGTAAAAATTCAGAAAAATAAGCACCAACCGCCTTTAACTATTGTTAAATAACCATACTACAATTCATAAGGTCTGTTTGAATGTTCCAAACATTAGATGCTCAATGGAAATATTCTCAGTAGCTCACACAACAGGTCCCACAACTCTAAAATTAAGATGTATTTTTTTTTGCAAATTAAGAAGATGGATAACTGAGACGTAAGCTACAACACTAACATAGAAACTTCCATGTCATTCCCACAAATAAGAGTAGACAACACTTCATTAATCTCCAATTACTATCTCCCCAACTCACTGATGTATTTACATCAAGTGACCGATGTTTTAATATATAAATGCAGGAGCTTCCACAATACATATACATATTCAAAGGACAAATATACGTTTGAGATGCACAGTAAATATCTCACATGTTCTCCTCTGTCTAATCGAAACCATTAGACTAACAAAATCTTCACACTCCGCCCATACAGTACATCAGTATACTCCATGACGATATGCAAACACGAAAAAAATACTAGTGCAGTAGGTAAAATTTCAGACAAATAAGCAGCAACAATACTACAGCTTAAGGCTTGCTCTGCTTGCTATCGAAGACACAAGTTGTATCCTAACAAATAAGCTGTTTTACTACCGAAGCATCTCAAGTTCATGGATGCAAGTGGCCTTCCCATGATTAAAACAAGACACCAACAAAACTAGTACAAAATGAATTGCAAATTTATCTGGAACAGAAGAACTCTGCCTGCCTGCAGAGTAACAACAAACAATTACCAGTTCAGATCTCTAACCCCTACCATAACAATAACCACATTAGTACAGCTGACAAGCTTTTGCCTTGAGCAACATCTAATTCATATACAGAGCAATTTTCGTCCTGCAAATGATACAGATCTGGAACCGCGCGCTCCCAAATAATCGTAGCAGGATGCGTCGTCAAGTTCATGCACCCAAGTAGCATGCTTTGTCTTGCACAGAATAGCTACTACATCCATGCAACCCCAATAATCGTTCCCGTAACAAGTAATTACTGAAGTAGCGCACTGAAACCAGACGAGTTGGCATGGCAGCAATGAAGAAGAACAAGGGGAGTGGCAGAACACCTTGTACTTGGCGACCTCCTCGCGAACCTCCTTGAGGTCGGCCTTGGTGAAGATGAGGCCGACGTTTCCCTTCAACAAGCAGCGGAAGCACCAAATTAGATGAGAAAACGATGAAGAGGCAGAGGATCTGGTGGTGTAGGGGGCAGGGGCTTACCTGGAGCAGTGGTATGATGGCCTTGATCTTGTCGTTGCCGGTGGCCTCGGCGTGCACCTTGATGCATCGGCGGATGAGGGTGTTCTTCCCCATGAGCATCTCGGACTCGCCGCGGATGCCCCTGCGGACGGCGGCGAGCTGGGTGGAACCGACGTTGTCGACCTCGGCGATGAGCACCCGGGAGTACTCCTCGAGGAACTTGCACAGCTTCCGGTCGTACGCCTGCTTCTTCTCGGCCTTGGTCTGGGTCTTCCTGATCGCCATCGCCGCCGGGAACCCTAACCCTAGACGGATCTGCGCGCGCTGGGGTGGCGAGAGGAGGGAGATGAGAGAAGGAGCTAGATAGCTTTTGCGGCAGCGCGGCGGAGCGGGAGGACGTCTATATAGGAGCGGAAGGACATGGGGGGTTTGCGTGCGGCGTGCGTTGCGGGGGCATTCTCGTCAATGTGTTGCCCATGCGCCTAGCGCCTTCTGGACTCTTCCATTGTACTATGGGATGGGCATGGGCCATGGGCTGGGCTGTTAGCCCGCGCACAGATAGACATTTGGGCCAGCCCATGAGCAAGTGCAGCGTTTGGCAGACCCGACTTTAGGAGCCCAATAATTTCTCCAGCGTTTAGCACCAATGCTGGGCCCACTAGCCAGAATGGAGGACATAGGTTTGGTGCACGTGGACACCAGTGATTTCCTTATTTAAAAAAATAAAAATCATATTTCTATGTTTTAGTAAATTCTAAAAACAAATCATGACTTAGCTAGTAATGTATCTCACAAACACGCAAATTTTTTTCAATTGGAAATAATTTGTATTTCAGGCTATGCAAAAAATGACAAAATTGTAGATATAAGCATAGTAATTCAAATAGTATCTAGAAGAGGGCAAACTTTGTCATTTCTTGTAGCGTAGAACAAAACATTTGAGATTGAGATTCTGCACGTGAGTGGGTTACATCATTAGATACCTTTTGAATTTTGTTTCATAATAGCAATAATTTCTCGAATTTTCTAATATGCCGAGAGCACCGGTGCTCGGGAGCCAAAATGACTTTCCAAGAAAAAACATGCTCACATCAGCGAGTGAGCATGTATGGCCTTCCATTTACACAGGGTGTGTTTGGTGCTCGCAACGATTGTCACGATTTTGGTTAGGGTGGCAAGTGGCCTCCGGTAATTCATCCCACGAATGCTAAATTGGAGCAAACTAGCCAAGGCTTATATGATTAAAGCCGCATCCCGCGTCACTTGGAGCCCTAATTCTTATACTTAGCGTAGGTAAAGGATGGATCGGCATGTGCACACCATGGAGGAAAACACCTTCCCCCTGACACGACATGGGCGGCGTTGGCGACGCAGCGCCCCTGAACGTGTCCCCCTGCGGCTTCGGGAACTGCATGGTGATGCCCTGGTGTGTCCTTTCCCGTGGTAGAGAAGAGGAAGAAGGTAAGCTGTAAAGGGTCGTGCGGTGCGACCTAGCGGTGATGCTTAGCTTGGCGGAGCGGGATGGCCTAGGAATGGGGCGAGACCTTGTCCGTAAGCGCGGTACGAGTATTCTCTGAGTCGACGACATGCAACGTGGAAGAGGCACGCCACTAGCGATGGGGAAGGGTAGCCACGAGGTGCGGATGGGTTTGAGCGGAAGAAAAGATCAACTTTAGAAGATGCAATATATGGAGGTGTTCTTCGCAAACATAAACAATAATTTCATGCCACACCAACGTGGGCTCGTCTAGCCAGAAACACCATTAAACGATCTAAAGCTCGCCACCAGTGGTTTTTGCAAAAATTAAGACCGAAATTTTGGTGGTTTTTTTGCAATTTTTAGTAAGGGAATTAATTTCAAAATTGTAATTGACCGGGCTAGTGAGCAGTTTTGAACAGGCCCTTTAGTTTGCGGAATTTCGCTGATGGCTATGAGATGTACTTATATGGGCTCATCTCTATGGGCTACTCCATTGGACCGGTACCTAAAAAAACATGGACGGGATGTGCGTCCATTTATGCGGAAAATATACTTTGGCTCATAGTTGTACACGCACCCACTATTCAAAATCATACTTTAAATATCTAAAAATTCTGAAAAAATATCAGGATGTACACCCGGACATTCTATGTTCGCACACGAAGTTCGACGGAAAAATACTATTTTATGTGGCCAGTGTAAAAAAACAATTTCTAGGGCTCTAAAATGGCTTTTAACGAGATATTTTTTTTCTTTTTTACATAGTGCACATAAAAAGGAAAATTTGCTACCAAACTTTTGAGAGCTAACATAGAATATGAGAATGTACACTCAGGATTTTATTTTAAAATTTTTAAACATTATAAAATAAATAATTTTTTTTTATAATAGATATATCTAGACCTATGAGCCAAAACACCATGTCGCATTTATGTGTGAAACTAATGAACATGCTCGATCTTTCGCTTCAGGCGTGCCCAAACGAAGCCTGGGCTGGGCACGTACGTGCCCGCGGGGCACAGGGATATCCGCTCATGCCTGCTGAGAAACACGGTACAGGGCGGTGGTCTGAATTCCTAGTTCAATTCAAAATTGAACTAAAAAGGGAGATATAAGTGGAATCCTGCTAGAATCCCTGCTGACCACAACGTCTTTAACAAGGACATCTGGCGGATATTCTCAAAGTTCTAGACGATATATCCTAAATTAATGTACAAAATTTCAAGAACAGACATCATATTTTATACAAACAAGAAAGAGATAAGTGAATACTCCTACTGAATATAGTACTACATGGTCATATTCTGAGTGTGGCGCGTTTTGGAGCTCGGGCTATATGAAGCTCTTTTTTTCAAAAATTCAGAAATACTATTTCATATTTTTTTTAAATTATGAACAAAAGTTTAGACAATGACGTACTCCCTCCGGCCCACCAAAAGTGTCTCAACTTTGTCAAAATTTAAATGTACCCACCTACTAGGTATTGTCTAGATACATCTAATTTTTGACAAAGTTGAGGCACTTTTGGTGGGAAAAGAGGAGTACTATACCATTGTGAAAAAAAATCAATACGAAAGTTAGGGCATGTTTCCCGCAAAGTCCCAACAACTGTTAGGGCACGTTTCCCTTCTGACTTCCCTCGGAGGGCACGCGGGGCACGTGCCCGGGCGCTACTGTGAGACTGCCGGCAACCAGGGTGCCCCGTCTCTTAGGTTGCTGGGAGCCTAGAGGTTACAATCACTCCGGGAGGAAACTCTGGAGTGAGGCTCTGTGAGGGTCGAACCCTTGTGAACCATTCGGTGTCCCTCCAGGAGGGGCTGGGAGGGGCGCCAAGTCAAAGAAGCCTCGGATGCTCCTCACGCGGGCCCCATACCAGAGGGGCATCTAGGGATCCCTTTCCGGACCACCGACAAACCAAGAAAGCATGGCATATGTCATGGATGAGCTCAAAAAGCTCCGCCCCGATGAGGAGAGATACCATTACCCCTTTGGTGATTAAAGCAGGCTCGACGAGGACCAGAAGACCAATGCCCTGTCCTTGCCTCTTTAGTGCAAGGCCGGGTGGACGGCACTATCTGCCAACGGAGGTGACGTTGGCGACCCCATCACCTGCCATGGACCGACGCTTTAATCGGCCATGGACTATGTCCATCTTTTAAAGGGCGGAGAGTTCCCCCCCTCGATTTGGAGATATGTGGGAACCCTTCCCCCTTAAGATATTTCGAGGGGAAGAGGACCAGCTCCTCTATAAAAGGGCTAGCTTTGGTAGCGTAGAGGGGGACGATCCTTACCGATCACAAACCCTAGACATATGTGCAATACATACACCAAGGCAGGACGTAGGGGTTTTACCTCTCCGAGGTCCCTGAACCTGGGTAACTGATGTGTCTCTCTCTGCAGCGCCTAACGTCGGTGAGACGACGGCTGTGGTGACCCTGCATACCACTGCATGTTGTAGTATGCCAGTCGTTGATATAACATTCGCGAAGTACCAATCCGCAAATATTACATCCCTCAGAGTAGTACAACAGAATATAGCAGGTCCATAACTCATTCATACATTATTACAAACCATATGTACATATCATCATGGAGCTCCTCTTGGGTCCTGAGAGGGTTACTCCTGGGTTCGAGGCGAACCCAACTTAACTTACAAAATAGCAGTCTCACGAGACTATACATTTATTCCAACGAGCAGTTAATTACTAGAAGTTCGGACTGCTCGGGTACTACTAATACTACTACTAGGTCTAAGATTGTTCTCCTCCGGCTCCCCGGTTCCGTAGACTATCAAGTAGTCTACACCTTCAACACCTCCAGAGAGGTCTGGTTCGTCATAGCCGATGACGTCGGCTCCTTCAGGGTTGTCGTTGTTCCTCCGGATGGTTCAGACAATCGGGGATTTAAGAGTGGTATGAGTACGAGCGTACTCAACAAGTTCATATTAGGAAAGAGGTGTTTAATGCACTATCTACGATACCGGGCCAGAAAGTCTGATACCATGCAGGTTTTAATAACCATTTCTTCAAAAGGTTGCTTTTATTCGGAAGAACTATGTCCGTCAGCCTTCACCGGTTTACTAGAACTTCATGGAGTTCCTTTCCGGCAGCGTCGCAGTTCCAAATCCCGAACAAGGAGTGACTGGTCACAATTGCTACACTCAGAGGTGTGTTTCTTTACCCATAAGAGATCTTAACCTTGGTGCCAACCGGCAGCTTTCCGTCCACACTTCCTTTGGTGTGAGGCCCGGTATAAGGTCCTAGCCGTTCATATTCCTCCGCTACATCCCCGACCCTGGGTCCTCGCAGTCCCATTATTCCCACTTACGGGTGGACCCCGACCACGACAACAGTTTGGGATCGAACTAAACTCCTTCGCGGTAGATGCCCCTCATAGACCGCAATACGGTGGGGACTTTAGGCTTCCCCACCAAATGATCTTCGGGCTACAAGTGTTCTACGGACAATGCCGTGGGGACTTTAGGCTTCCCCAGCCACCAAATGCACCCTAGGAATCAAGTGTTCTACGGTAAAGCGTCCGTTGATGTACGAGAGGTGGAAATACAATTGGCTACTCCGTCCCACTCCATCTTATGGTGAACACGGTTTATACGGCACAAGAATCACTGGACGACATTTGTTGTTTAATCCTAGATGGATAAAAACCCTTGCAATGGAACCTCCACCATATCAACACAATCCATGGTTCCATTGCCCACCACATAGTCATATTCATAGTTATGAAAATAATGGTTTTGCTTTTCATGCAATATTGATAAACATAGTACTTTGCAAGTAATTTGGTAAAAATACTCAAATGACATGAGCAAGCGATGAACTTACCTGAACACTGCAAAGTGTTGCAGTTGGATGGTGTGGACTGACCCTTGTCCTCTGTTGCTGAAAAATAGCATCATTGTCCGATAAGGGCAATGGTTAAAGAAGCAATTATGCATGATTCAACTTTTAGGGTTGTTCCCCCCCTTTCCGGTGTTTTATTATTTTATGTGGAAGGTTAATACTAAGAACAATTTAGGAATACTCTGTTTAGGGTAAAATACAACCTTGAAATGTTGTCAAGGTGTTTTGAATGTCCAATAATATTTATGGACTTATTTTTAATATTAAAAATATAAAGTGTGGCTTAAATGATTAATCTTAATCATTAAACTAGGGCTTAATCATATTTGTCTTTAAAATTATATTTCATAATTTATTATGATAGAGAATTTTATGCTGAGTGATTTTCATATTTTTAATTATTTTTTTAGAGCTATTAATAATTTTCTATGATTTTTCAAAGTTTCAGCATTTTTATTTATTTGTGAAAAGACACAAATACCCCTGGGCCCACGTGTCGGTGCAACCCAGTGGTTTAGGTCGAACCGACCGGCCTGGTCCGGCTCGACCAGCCCCACTCCTCTCTCTCTCTCTCACTCGCGCGACCGAACCCTAATCCCCCCTCGACTCTCGATGCCGTGGTCGCCACCGCCTTCGCTGAAATACTCCGGCCGTCTCCGGCCAACTCCGGCGACGAGATGCGGCGGATCTGGACCGCCTCACGACGGCGCACCAGATCCTCCGGCTCGATCTGTTCTTCGTCTCCTTCTTCGTTCGCCCCCGTCGCGTTCGCCCGCACGGTTGCGCGGTGATGCGTCGCTCACCGGCGACTCTGGCGCCGTGACGCCGCCGTGGTGGTGATGGGGCGCTCGCGCTCGGTGACGCCAGGCCAGGCGCGGCTTGGCGCTGCCGTGGGTGGCCCGTGCCGCCGTGCCGCCATGGCACGCCGTGGTGCTCCGCTCCAGTACGCGCGCCCATCTTCTCCCCTGCTTCTTCCTTCTCTGCCATGCTCTATGCTTGTGCTTGTTATGCATGCGTGTGTGCTACGCTGCTCTTTTGGCTAGCTGCTGCTATTGCTCTACTGCCATGACTTGGTTCTGTTCTTGTGCTTATGCTGGTATACTCCTCTCTCTGAGCTAAGTATCTGTGCTCATCTTCTGTATTGTTGTGACTCATGAACACTTGCTCATGAACATTCTATGATGCTCTTGTCATGCTAGGTTGGTCTTGAGATGCTACTGGTACTGTACCTATGCTGTGTATCTAGTTAGTTGCCCCTGGCTTGATTTCTGGGATGAATCCTTACATATTTGCAAGTGCCAGTGCTATTTGTGTGATGCTTATTGGACTCTGGCTCATGGTAGGCTTGGCCTTGCTTAATTTTTGTCATATACATCAATTCCTTGATGATATGCCTCTCGATACAATCATAAAAATGGTTTATGTACTTGTCTGTGATTAAATTGTTGCTTAACTGTGGCTGTTTAATTTATATAATTCTTGTGTGATGCCAGTGATGCCCTAGCATGCTCTGGCATGCTCTAGCAAGCTTCTGATGATCTTGTGATCATCAGTTGCTTGTTAAAAGCTGTGGTGCTTCATCTTGTGCCTTACTAGTGCTTAATTTGAGCTGTGTGTGGGTGACATATAAGTACTGGTGTGTGCTGTTGTTGACTTAAGCAATTGTTGTTGCTTGCAGTGATCCATTGGATCCACTGCAAGGCTCTGGTGTATTGATTACTTATATATTCATTTATCTGTGTTGTCTTGCTTGGCTAAGTGGATAAATGATGTGTGCGTTGTGATCATCTTACAGTTAATTTGATTGAGCTAGAGGGATGCCAACATCTGTTGGGAACCCTAGCTTCTTTTTGAACCCATCTGGGTGATGATATCTGTGCATGGCTTCTCTGTTGGGTTTGGTAAAGTGGTTGAGGTGGCCTTGACAGCAATTCTTTGCTGTTAGGGTAGCTCCCACCTTTGTTGGCTTGCTGTAATTTGGTGAATGCATTACTGGTTAATCCCTTTATGGATTCCCAGTGGTCTTTGATGTTGACAAACATGGATAGACACATATTGTCTATCAGTCTGATGGTGTACTAGGTTTTAGGTGCTAGGTGACTTTGGTTGACTAAGTAGGTTCATTTCCTTGCTGGATTGCCTTGGTTAAGCCACTGACTTGGTCTAACCAGTGTTCCCTTGGTGATTACCTATTGGCTCACCCATATTTGCTTGCACCACTGACTTGGTAGCCAGATGATGACACAAACATGGTACTCACACCCTATGGCTTGTGTGTGTTTGATGCACATGCTTATTTATGAGCAAGACAGATGCTTGCTCATGATTCTATGTGTATACCTCACTCCAGCTCCTAGAAATGGGTGTTGGTGTAGAGGTTCAGCTGCTGATTGAGTTCTTGGCTTGCCCTGCTCCTCCTTGCAAGCTTGATATCTTGGTTTATTTTCTGGTGATTGGGGAATAGGTGAAACAGCTGTAGCTGTTCACCTGTTCTTGGTGTTCTTGAGCTGTTCTTGGTATCTTATGACTTACCCTGCTGCCTGTCGATGGATGAAGCTAATGGCTAGGGTTTTCGGCTGTGAAAAGCTTTTATATGATATTCTTCTACTTCTCTGGTCGACAACAAGGCCTGGCATGTGTTGGTGACTCACTAGTTGTGTGTGTGTGCTACACCTGGGCAAAGTTCGGGCCGGGCCGGGTTTCGGGCCGGGCTTAAAAAATCCCGCGGGTAAAAAGTCAGGCCCGAGGCCCGGCCCGACCGTCGGGCTCGTAATTTAAGCCAACGGCCCGAACAAGCAAAAAGCCCGCCCGGCCCGGCCCGCCCGGCCGGCTAAAATGCACGAAAATGAAGGCCCGAGCCGGCCCGGCCGGCCCAACCTGCCCGTGCAAGCCCGACCGGCCGCCCGGATTTCGGGCCGGGTCGGGCCGGGCCGTCCGGCGGGCTGTCCATGACCAGATGTAGTGTGTGTGTGCTCCACACACCTTGTGAGCAGGCTGTGTGTGTGTATCCTGATACTTTGCACTTGGCTGTGAGAGTGGATCAGCTCGGCAGAACTTGGTATTATCCACCATTTCCATTTCTTTCTAACCTGCCTGCCACTTGGCATAACTTGTTTTTGCTTTGATTTATGCAGGGATCAATCCGATGATCCAAATGGGCATGAAGATCATCAAATCCAAGGTCAAATGGAGATTACTTTGTAGTATTTAGGATAGTATATTACCTTGTACTTTTCTTTTATTTTTTTCTTCTATTTAAGCAATTATTGTAATGTGTTGTAATATTCATTTATTTTCATTATGAATATTGTAAAGACAATGTATATTGTGTGTTAATCAATAAAGCTCAAGATTTTCTCTAATGAGCTTTATTTATTAATTGTATATTTCATTTTTGTGTATTTTTATTATTTCCTTAATGAATTTCCTCATAATTGAAATATAGGGTATTTATTTCATGTTTGAATTTGAAATTCAAATTCAACTTTGGGTTGAATTCAATCATGCAACTTAAATGTGAATTCAATCATGCAACTTAAATTTGATGCAATCTCTCACCTCTCTTCTCAAAACCCTAAACTAGTTAAGTGAGGTGCAAGTTTGTCGCACTCGAAACCCTAACCCTGTAAGGTGTCGAGAGAGAAACTTGTCCCCTTCGATGCAGTTTTTGTTTAAAAGCGCGAAACAGAATTTGCAATGCAATGCACACCCCTTTCTAAAATCTACCCCTCGATCGTCTCTAAACCTGGGACATTACAGCCTTTCCCCCTTAAAGAAAACTCCGTCCCGAAGTTGTGGTTGTAATACCTGAACAATTCGGGGTATGTTTTCCTCAGGTCTTCTTCCTTTTCCCAGGTGGCTTCCCTCTCGGGGTGATGCTTCCATTGTATCTTGAAGACTTTATTGCTCGATTTCTGAGTTATTTCCAGTTCTCCTCTAGAATCTTGGCTGGCTTCTCGATGTAGGTCAAATCTGGTTGTAACTCGAGCTCAGCATGTGATACTGGCTCATCCGGGGTCTTTAAGCATTTCCTGAGTGCGACACATGGAATACATTGTGAACTTGGGCTAGCCTTCCGGTAGATCCAATTCAAAGGCTAAACCTCGGTTTGACTCAGTATCTTGAAAGGTCCGATGTATCTAGGGCTCAACTTTCCTTTTACTCCAAATCTCTGAGACCTTTCATCGGGCTCACCTTAAGATATACCATATCTCCAACTTGTGGCTCCCAAGTTCTTCTCTTCTGATCTGCATAGCTCTTCTATCGACTTTGGGCTATCTTCAGTCTATCTCTTATAATGTCAATGATATGTTGCTTTTCCTTGACATAATCAGGGTTGAACTCCTTGATCCAGCTTCATACCAACATATCGGTGATCTACACTTCCTTCCGTATATAGCTTCGAATGGTGCCATCTTGATACTACTTTGATAGCTATTGTTGTATGAAAACTCTGCTAGTGGCAAGTGTTCCTCCCATGATCCTCCGAAGTCTAGGGCACAAGCCCTAAGCATATCCTCCAATATCTGGTTTGTTCTCTAAGTTTGTCCACATGTCTGAGGATGATATGCAATGATATAATCTAGCTTGGATCCTAAAGCTTCATGTAATTGTTTCCAAAATGCTAATGTGAACACGGATCCTCGATCTGACACTATCTTTTTGGGCACTCCATGTTTACTCACGATCTCTTTGATGTAAAGATCGATGAGTTTCTCTCCTTTGTCCCGCTGGTTTACTGCTAAGAAGTGTGCACTTTTCGTCAACCGGTCCACGATTACCCATATCATGTCCTTCTTTTATTAGTCATGGGTAGTCCGGTGATGAAGTCCATACCTATCTCTTCCCATTTCCATTGGAATTGGTAAAGGTTGTAACTTTCCTTTGGACTTTGATGTTCAGCTTTCACTCTTTGACATGTATGGCATTCTGCTACATATTGTGCTATTTCTCTCTTCATGTTATTCCACCAGAATAATTCCTTGAGATCCATGTACATCTTTGTACTACCTGGATGTATGGAGTATGGTGTTTGATGTGCTTCCCGGAGTATAACTTCCTTGATCTCTGATGGCGTGTAACTCACACGTTCGTTGGGAACCCCAAGAGGAAGGTATGATGCGCACGTAGCAAGTTTTCCCTCAGAAAGAAACCAAGGTTTAATCGAACCAGAGGAGCCAAGAAGCACGTTGAAGGTTGATGGTCGCGAAATGTGATGCGGCGCAACAACAGGATTCCGGCCAACGTGGAACCTGCACAACACACCCAAGTACTTTGTCCCAACGAAGCAGTGAGGTTGTCAATCTCATCGGCTTGCTGTAACAAAGGATTAAGCGTATCGAGTGGAAGATGATTGTTTGCAAGAAAATAGTAAAACACAATTGGTAGATTGTATGCTATGTAAAGAATAGGACCGGGTCCACAGTTCACTAGAGGTGTCTCTCCCATAAGATAAAAGCATGTTGGGTGAACAAATTACAGTCGGGCAATTGACAAATAGAGAAGGGCATAACAATGCATATACATGATATGATAAATATAGTGAGATTTAATTGGGCATTACGACAAAGTACATAGACCGCCATCCAACCGCATCTATGCCTAAAAAGTCCACCTTCAGGTTATCATCCGAACCCCATTCGTATTAAGTTGCTAAGCAACAGACAATTGCATTAAGTATGGTGCGTAATGTAATCGACAACTACATCCTTAGACATAGAATCAATGTTTTATCCCTAGTGGCAACAACACATCACAACCTTAGAACTTTCTGTCACTGTCCCAGGTGTCAATGAAGGCATGAACCCACTATCGAGCATAAATACTCCCTCTTGGAGTTAAGAGCAAAAACTTGGCCAGAGCCTCTACTAATAACGGAGAGCATGCAAGATCATAAACAACACATAAACAATAGATTGATAATCACCATAACATAGTATTCTCTATCCATCGGATCCCGACAAACACAACATATAGAATTACATATAGATGATCTTGATCATGTTAGGCAGCTCACAAGATCCAACAATGAAGCACAACAAGGAGAAGACGACCATCTAGCTACGCTATGGACCCATGGTCCAGGGGTGAACTACTCACTCATCACCCGAGGCGATCATGGCGATGAAGAGTCCTCCGGAGATGAATCCCCTCTCCGGCAGGGTGCGGGAGGCGATCTCCTGAATCCCCGAGATGGGATTCGCGCGGCGGCGTCTGGAAGGTTTTCCGTATCGTGGCTCTCGCTGGGGGTTTCGCGACGGAGGCTTTTAGGTAGGCGGGCAACGCGGGGGCCACACGAGGGCCCCACACCCTAGGTCGGCGCGGCCGGGCCCGGCCGCCGCCCTATGGTGTCGGCGCCTCGTGGCCCCACTTCCTTCCCTCTTCGGTCTTCTGGAAGCTCCGTGCAAAAATAGGACCCCGGCGAAGATTTCGTCCAATTCCGAGAATATTTCCTTACTAGGATTTCTGAAACCAAAAACAGCAGAAAAAACGGCTCTTCGGCATCTCGTTAATAGGTTAGTTCCAAAATGCATAAATATGACATATAATGTGCATAAAACATGTAGGTATCATCAATAAAGTAGCATGGAACATAAGAAATTATCGATACGTTGGAGACGTATCAGCATCCCCAAGCTTAGTTCTTGCAGGTAAAACGATAACAAAGATAATTTCTGAAGTGACATGCCATCATAATCTTGATCATACTATTTGTAAACATATGTAATGAATGCAGCGATCAAAACAAAGGTAATGACATGAGTAAACAAGTGAATCATATGGCAAAGACTTTTCATGAATAGTACTTCAAGACAAGCATCAATAAGTCTTGCATAAGAGTTAACTCATAAAGCAATAAATCAAATAAAGGTGTTGAAGCAACACAAAGGAAGATTAAGTTTCAGCGGTTGCTTTCAACTTATAACATGTATATCTCATGGATATTGTCAACATAAAGTAATATAACAAGTGCAATATGCAAATATGTAGGAATCAATGCACAGTTCACACAAGTGTTTGCTTCTTAAGGTGGAGAGAGATAGGTAAACTGACTCAACAATAAAAGTAAAAGAATGGTCCTTCAAAGAGGAAAGCATCGATTGCTGTATTTGTGCTAGAGCTTTTATTTTGAAAACATGAAACAATTTTGTCAACGGTAGTAATAAAGCATATGAGTTATGTAAATTATATCTTACAAGTTGCAAGCCTCATGCATAGTATACTAATAGTGCCCGCACCTCGTCCTACTTAGCTTGGACTACCGGATCTTTGCATGCCATGTTTCAACCAAGTGTCACAAAGGGGTACCTCCATGCCGCTGTACAAAGGTCTAAGGAGAATGCTCGCATTTTGGATTTCTCGCTTTTGATTATTCTCAACTTAGACATCCATACCGGGACAACATGGACAACAGATAATGGACTCCTCTTTAATGCATAAGCATGTAACAATGATTATTATTCTCATATGAGATTGAGGATATATGTCCAAAACTGAAACTTCAACCATGATTCATGGCTTTAGTTAGCGGCCCAATGTTCTTCTCTAACAATTTTGCATGCTCCAACCACTAAAATGATAGATCCTTGACAAGACGGACATGCATAGCAACTCACATGATATTCAACAATAGTTGATGGCGTTCCCAGAAACATGGTTATCGCACAACAAGCAACTTAATAAAAGATAAAGTGCATAAGTACATATTCAATACTACGATAGTTTTAAGGCTATTTTGTCCCATGAGCTATATATTGCAAAGGTGAATGATGGAATTTTAAAGGTAGCACTCAAGCAATTTACTTTGGAATGGCGGAGAAATACCATGTAGTAGGTAGGTATGGTGGACACAAATGGCATAGTGGTTGGCTCAAGGATTTTGGATGCATGAGAAGTATTCCCTCTCGATACAAGGTTTAGGCTAGCAAGGTTATTTGAAGCAAACTCAAGGATGAACAAGTGCAGCAAAACTCACATAAAAGACATATTGTAAACATTATAAGACTCTACACCGTCTTCCTTGTTGTTCAAAACTCAATACTAGATATTATCTAGACCTAGAGAGACCAAATATGCAAATCAAAGCTCTATGTATTTCTTCATTAATGGGTGCAAAGCATATGATGCAAGAGCTTAAACATGAGCACAACAATTGCCAAGTATCACATTATCCAAGATATTTTAGAATTACTACATGTAGCATTTTCCAATTCCAACCATATAACAATTTAACGAAGAAGAAACTTCGCCTTGAACATTATGAGTAAAGCCTAAGGACATATTTGTCCATATGCAACAGGAGCGTGTCTCTCTTCCACAAAGTGAATGCTAGGATCAATTTTATTCAAACAAAAACAAAAACAAAAACAAACCGCTCCAAGTAAAGAACACAAGATGTGACCGAATAAAAATATAGTTTCGGGGAGGAACCTGATGATGTTGTCGATGAAGAAGGGGATGCCTTGGGCATCCCCAAGCTTAGACGCTTGAGTCTTCTTAAAATATGCAGGGGTGAACCACGGGGCATCCCCAAGCTTAGAGCTTTCACCCTCTTGATCATAGTATATCATTCTCCTCTCTTGACCCTTGAAAACTTCCTTCACACCAAACTTCAAGCAAACTCATTAGAGGTTAGTGCACAATTGATAATTCACACATTCAGAGGTGACACAATCATTCTTTACACTTCTGGACATTGCATAAAGCTACTGGACATTAATGGATCAAAGAAATAAATCCAACATAGCAAAAGAGGCAATGAAATAAAGGCAGAATCTGTCAAAAACAGAACAGTCGTAAAGACGAATTTAAAGCTGGCACCAGACTTGCTCAAATGGAAAAACTCAAAACTAATGAAAGTTGCGTACATATCTGAGGATCACGCTCGTAAATTGGCAGATTTTTTAGAATTTTCTACGGAGAACTGTGCCCAGATTCGTGACAGACAGCAATGCTGAGCGATCCCAAATATAACATCAACTTTGACATAGAAACTTTACTTGGCACAAAAACATGATAAGGAGAGGTTGATACAGTAGTAAACAACTTCCAAGACTCAACAAAACAAAAAATTGCTGTAGTAAAAACATGGGTTGTCTCCCATAGCGCTTTCTTTAACGCCTTAGCTAGAAAGTGCAAATCAAGTATTATCGAGAGTAGAAGCATCAACATCATAACTTGTTCTAATAATAGAATCAAAAGGCAACTTCATTCTCTTTCTAGGGAAGTGTTCCATACCTTTCTTGAGAGGAAATTGATATTTAATATTACCTTCCTCATATCAATAACAGCACCAACGTTCGAAGAAAAGATCTTCCCAACACAATAGGACAAGATGCATTGCATTCGATATCCAAAACAACAAAATCAAGGGACAAGGTTATTGTTAACCGTAATGCGCACATTATCAATCCTCCCCAAAGGTTTCTTTTTAACATTATCGCAAGATTAACATCCAAATAACAATTCTTCAATGGCAAGTCAAGCATATCATAAATCTTTTTAGGCATAACAGAAATACTTGCACCAAGATCACATAAAGCATTACATTCAAAGTCATTGAATTTCATTTTAATGATGGGCTCCCAACCATCTTCTAACTTTCTAGGAATAGAAGTTTCAAGTTTTAGTGTCTCTTCTCTAGCTTTTATGAGAGCATTTGTAATATGTTTTGTAAAGGCTAAATTTATAGCACTAGCATTAGGACTTTTAGCAAGTTTTTGTAAGAACTTTATAACTTCAGAGATGTGGCAATCATCAAAATCTAAATCATTATGAGCTACAGCAATGGGATCATTGTTCCCAAGGTTGGAAAAAATTTCATCAGTTTTCACAACAAGAGTTTTAGCAATTTCAGGGTTTTACGCTTTGCACTAGGAGTAAACATTGCCAACACCAATTATTTTACCATTGATAGTAGGAGGTGCAGCAACATGTGAAGAATTAGCATTACTAGTGGTGGTAATAGTCCAAACTTTAGCTACATTATTCTCTTTAGCTAGTTTTTCATTTTCTTCTCTATCCCACCTAGCACGCAATTCAGCCATTAATCTTATATTCTCATTAATTCTAACTTGGATGGCATTTGCTGTAGTAGTAATCTTACTATCAATATCATCAGGTTTAGCAGCCATTTTATTAATTAAAGAAGATTGTGATGCACATGTATGAGATTCGGGTTTCAGCATTTGAAATTTTAGTTTGCAGACCAGAAATCTCCCTATTCAAGTTTTCAAGTTGATTTCCTATATTTTTCAACAAGGTAGATTGTTCATTCATAGTTTAGTAAACAATTGATTTTGCTCATATTGTGATTGCATAAAGTTTTTAGTGGATCTTTCAATTTCTAGCATTCTTTCCTCATATCTACCATAAGTATTACCATAATCATTACCAGCAGGATATGGCCTATAGTTATTACCAGAGTTGTTCCTATAAGCATTGTTGTTGAAATTATTGTTTTTAATGAAATTCACATCAACATTTTCTTCTTGAGCAACCAATGAAGCTAAAGGAACATTATTTGGATCAACATTAGATCTACCATTCACAAGCATAGACATAATCGCATCAATCTTATCACTCAAGGAAGAGGTTTCTTCACAGATTTACCTTTTACCTTGTGGAGCTCTTCCGTGTGCCATTCGGAGTAATTTATCATCATCATCAAGAAGTTTGTAGCCACCCAATGTGATGGACATAAAGGTACCTCCAGCATGAATCCAATAAATTCCGTGAAGAAAAATTTAGTCTGCATAGAAGGTTTGGATGATCATCCAAGTAGTCATCCATGGGTTGGGCAATTCTTTACCAAAGTTTTCATTCTCTCCCATGCTTGAGCAACATGTTCAGTATCTAATTGCTTAAAATTCATTATGCTACTTCTCAAAGATATAATTTTAGCGAGGATAATATCTACCAATAAAAGCATCCTTGCATTTAGTCCATGAATCAATACTATTCTTAGGCAAAGATAACCAATCTTTAGCTCTTCCTCTTAATGAGAAAGGAAACACTTTCAATTTAATAATATCACCATCTACATCCTTATACTTTTGTTTCACAAAGTTCAACAAAATTATTGAGATGGGCAGCAGCATCATGAACTAACACCAGAAAATTGATCTCTCATAACCAGGTTTAGTAAAGCAGGTTTAATTTCAAAGAATTCTGCTTAGTAGCAGGTGGAGCAATAGGTGTGCATAGGAAATCATTATTATTTGCATTTGTGAAGTCACACAACTTAGTATTTTCAGGGGTATTCATTTTAGCAAGTAAATTAAACAAACTAGATAAAGTAAATGCAAGTAACTAATTTTTGTGTTTTTGATATAGAGAGCAAGACAGTAAATAAAGTAAAACTAGCAACTAATTTTTTTGTGTGTTTTGGTTAGGTGCAGCAAACAAAGTAGTAAATAAAATAAAAAAAAACAAAGTAAAGAGATTTAGAAGTGGAGACCCCTTGCAGCGTGTCTTGATCTGGCAACGGGCCAAAGAGCTTGATGGCGTGTAACTCACACGTTCGTTGGGAACCCCAAGAGAAGGTATGATGCGATAGAGCAAGTTTTCTCTGAAAGAAACCAAGGTTTAATCGAACCAGAGGAGCCAAGAAGCACGTTGAAGGTTGATGGTCGCGAAATGTGATGCGGCAACAACAGGGATTCGGCGCCAACGTGGAACTGCACAACACAACCCAAGTACTTTGTCCCAACGAAACGGTGAGGTTGTCAATCTCACCGGCTTGCGTAACAAAGGATTAAGCGTATCGAGTGGAAGATGATTGTTTGCAAGAAAATAGAAACACAATTGCAGATTGTATGCTATGTAAAGAATAGGACCGGGGTCCACAGTTCACTAGAGGTGTCTCTCCCATAAGATAAAAGCATGTTGGGTGAACAAATTACACGGGCAATTGACAAATAGAGAAGGGCATAACAATGCATATACATGATATGATAAATATAGTGAGATTTAATTGGGCATTACGACAAAGTACATAGACCGCCATCCAACTGCATCTATGCTAAAAGTCCACCTTCGGTTATCATCCGAACCCATTCAGTATTAAGTTGCTAAACAGACATATTGCATTAAGTATGGTGTAATCACCGACAACTACATCCTTAGACATAGAATCAATGTTTTATCCCTAGTGGCAACAAGACATCACAACTTAGAACTTTCTGTCACTGTCCCAGTGTCAATGAAGGCATGAACCCACTAATCGAGCATAAATACTCCCTCTTGGAGTTAAGAGCAAAAACTTGGCAGAGCCTCTACTAATAACGGAGAGCATGCAAGATCATAAACAACACATAAACAATAGATTGATAATCACCATAACATAGTATTCTCTATCCATCGGATCCCGACAAACACAACATATAGAATTACATATAGATGATCTTGATCATGTTAGGCAGCTCACAAGATCCAACAATGAAGCACAACAAGGAGAAGACGACCATCTAGCTACTGCTATGGACCCATGGTCCAGGGTGAACTACTCACTCATCACTCCGGAGCGATCATGGCGATGAAGAGTCCTCCCGGGAGATGAATCCCCTCCACAGGGCCGGAGGCGATCTCCGAATCCCCCGAGATGGGATTCGCGGCGACGTCTCTGGAAGGTTTTCCGTATCGTGGCTCTCGTGCGGGGTTTTCGCGATGGAGGCTTTAAGTAGGCGGAGAGCAACGCGGGGCCACACGAGGGCCCCACACCCTAGGCGGCGCGGCCAGGGGCCTGGGCCGCGCCGCCCTATGTGTCGGCGCCTCGTGGCCCACTTCCTTCCTCTTCGGTCTTCTGGAAGCTCCGTGCAAAAATAGGACCCTGGGCGAAGATTTCGTCCAATTCCGAGAATATTTCCTTACTAGGATTTCTGAAACCAAAAGCAGTAAAAAAAAATGGTTCTTGACATCTCGTTAATAGGTTAGTTCCAGAAAATGCATAAATATGACATATAATGTGCATAAAACATGTAGGTATCATCAATAAAGTAGCATGGAACATAAGAAATTATCGATACGTTGGAGACGTATCAATCTCATCAATATCCGGGACGCAAATCCTTTTCTAGAACCATAATGATCCCATTTCTCCTCGATGAAATTCTGATGGTCTTCCTTCATCAATCCTCCTCATCTCCTCCACGATGAATGGATCATCCAATTGTCCCATGATTATCTCATTCTTTAGATTAACATTCATGGCTGATAGTCCTTCATGAGCTTCTTTCTCCCAAAGTTGTATTTTGGCTCGTCTTATTTCCTTCTTCAACTCCGGTGATATTTCTTGTTCTATTACTCCAGTACTCTTCCTACTCAAGGCATCTGCTACAACATTAGCCTTTCCTGGGGTATAATTGATGGTCAAATCATAATCCTTGATCAATTCAAGCCATCTTTTCTGCCTCATATTGAGTTCCTTCTGAGTGAAGAAGTACTTGAGACTCTTATGATCCGTATAGAGCTCACACTTGGCTCCATGTTTTGAGTGCAAAAAACAACTGCTGCTAACTCTAGATCATGTGTTGGATAGTTTACTTCATGAGGTCTGAGTTGCCTTGATCCATATGATATTACTTTCCGATCTTGCATGAGCACACATCCCTATCCATGTTTGGATGCGTCGCAGACACGGTGTAATCCTTGCCATCTTCCCTTAACACCGGTTGTGGTGAGTTTCTCTTTCGAGTCTGAAAACTCTTCTCACACTCACAGACCACAAATGGTGTGTTCTTTCTTAACAGCTTGGTCATTGGTCCTGCTATATTGGAGAATCCTTCAAGTGAATTCCGATAGTATCCTGCCATTCCCAAGAATCCTCGGATTTCCTTGACGTTCTTGGGTGCTTCCCAATCCAAAACTGATGCTACTTTACTTGGGTTTACTGCTATCCCATCCTTACTAATGACATGACCAAGGAATTCCTCTTGATCTAGCCAAAACTCACACTTACTGAATTTGGCGTAAAGTTGATGTTCCCTTAGTGTTTGCAACACTATCCTTAGATGTTCCGCATGTTCGGCTTTATCTTTGGAATAAATCAAGATATCATCGATGAATACGATGACAAACTTGTCCAGACATGGCATGAAGATCTTATTCATGAGATTCATGAATATTGCTGGGGCATTGGTTAGTCCAAAAGGTACTACGAGATATTCATGATGTCCGTACCTCGAGACAAAGGCTGTTTTCGAACGTCTTCCTTCTTGATCTTTATCTGGTGATAACCGGATCTTAGATCAATCTTGGAAAAACTCCCGCGCCTCTAACTTGATCAAAAAGATCTTGGATTCTAGGAAGTGGGTACTTGTTCTTGATAGTAACATTATTCAAGTTCCTGTAGTCTCCGCACATCGTCGACCTCCATCTCTTTTATCCACGAAGATCACGGGTGATCCCCATGGTGAGATACTCTCCTGTATGAATCCTTTTTGTTCCAGGTCATCCAATTGTTCCTTGAGTTCTTTCAACTCTTTAGGCCCCATCTTGTATGGTGCTTTAGCAATGGGAGTTGTTCCTGGAATTAGGTCGATAGTAAATTCTATCTCCCTATCTGGTGGCATTCCAGGTAATTCCTTAGGAAATACATCTTGGAATTCGTTGACAACTGGAATGTCCTCGAGTTTCACCTCCTTCATACTATTCAACTTCAACTCAACTTCAATATGAGTATGCTTATCTCCTTGGTATATGATTCTATCTCCACCTGGGCTTTTCAAAGACACTGTCTTATGGGTACAGTCTATCAGTGCTCCGTTTTCTTCTAACCAGTTCATACCAAGAATGACATCAATGTCCTTCATCGGTAAAATGAACAGGTCTGCGTCAAACGCACACTTATTGATCATAATAACTTGTCCAGGTTTGGTGTGGGTTACTAATATCGTTGCCCCCGCAGAAAGTATGGTTATGGGTTTATCTAACTTAGTGCATCTAATCCCATGTTTGACGATGAATTGCTGGGAAATGAATGATGTAGTTGCACCAGTATCAAAAAGTACTTTGCCGGATGAGTGAGTATCTGGCGTACCTATCACTGCTTGATCGGAGTTCACCACCTCCTCCAAGCTGGTGCAGTTTAGCTTGCCGAAGGGTTTCTTGTTCTTCCAATTCCTCCTGTTTCCTCCTCGGCTTCCTCCTCCTCCTGACTGACCTCCTCCATTCTTTCTCTTAGGGCAATCCCTAAGCATATGTCCTTCCTCACGACAGCCAAAGCATATTATCCTTGGCTTTCTACAATCCTTGGAGAGATGTCCTGGTTTCCCACAGACTCGGCAATTAATTTGGTTTCCAGGCTGGAATCCTTGGTTCCTCCTGTTGTTGTTGTTGTTGTTGTTGTTGTTGTTGGCTTAAAACTCAAGCTCATGTTTGGCTTGTTGCTGCCAAACCTCTTAGGCTCAAATTTAGCCTTCTTCCTTTTCTCTTCTTGCAGTTGTTTGAAATCATCTTCCAGAGTGATGGCTGCATCCACCAACTCTTGGAACTCAGTCGCTCTCATCATCCTGAGCTGTACCTTAAACTGAGGATTTAATCCTCGCATAAACCTCTTCTTTTTCTTGTCCTCGGTATTGACCTCTTCCACGGCATACCGAGACAATCCTGAAAACTCCCTGACGTAAGTCAGGATAGCCTTATCGTTCTGCTCGAGACTTTCAAATTCTCGACGCTTCAGTTCCACTATGCTTCAGGGACATTGGATTCCCTAAACTTCCTCTTGAACTCTTCCCATGTGAATACCTTGGATATACGGCTACTATATTATCCCACCAAGATGCGGCGGGTCCACACAGCAAGTGTGTCGCATACCTGACCTTCTCCAGGTCGTTGCATCCAACTGTATTGAGCTTGCGCTCAGTATCCATCAACCAATCTTCCGCGTCCATGGGTTCGGGCGCGTATGCAAAGGAGATTGGCTTAGTGTTTTGGAAGTCTGACAGAGTGACTCCCTTATTCTCAGGTCTTTCCACTTTATTCTGTTGCAGCAGATCGTGGAAGAATTTTGTTCTGGTGCTCCATGGTAATCCTTTGCCTTTCCTCCATCATTTGCATATACTGGAGGAAGTTCTGCTGCGTCATCGGTGGTGGTGGTGGAAACCGATTCTGGCTGCATCATCAGCCTCGCCGGCCTCACGCTCGGCACTCTCTCACTCTCCTCACTGCGCTCCCGACATATCCCCTAGTTCCGCAACACAAAGTGATACTCATAATTACTCCATGCGCAAGTTTTCGAGCTCAACTTTGTGCAGAACTAGTCACGCAATGGAAATCAAGAAGCAAATGCAAATCATATAAAACATATACCCGTATATACATACTTAAGTGGTCTTATTACAATACTCAAGCGATGTGAGTATGCAAAATCACTTATTGAAGTATATGTACAAATTTATACAAATATTACACACTACAATACATGTGGTACAAATTGTAGTCTCGCCTCCCATGGTGGTCTCTAGTCGTGCTTCACTCCCGGTACATCCGGCTTCCATCCACGAACGTGAAGTCCTCGATAACTGAACATAGGGTCTTCCCGTAGGCTAGTCGAACGGATGATGATCCGAGGGAAAAATCTGTGTTCATGAATTGGTCATTCAGTGCATCATAATCCACCCATCGGGTGTACTCCTGACTCCGCCATAGGTATCTCCACCATCAGTATCAGACTCAATCAGCATCGGATACCCCTCAATATCTCCTCTATTATACTGATTGTCCTGAAACCGGGTTGTGGCATCATCATTCATCTCAGGATTATATCTCACTGAATCACTATGGTTTCCAGTATCCGATCCCCAACGCCAACCTGTTGAGTTCTCTATAGGAGTCACGGAACGCGATGGTTTCCGGATTCCTCTCCACCTTCATATCCTCCATAGGAATTACTAGGAAAGTACCTAGGTGTAATAGGTGTGGTTTGTTGTTCGGGATGGTCAATACTAATGTAGTCACCAGCTGAGTAAACTGGTGTATGAACCACTCACTCCATGGGTTCCTTTCCTTTTGTCTCCTCCTTGGGCTCAGTGAATTCTTCCAACATTGTGTCAATTGCTCCCGACAAATGTCGGTTCAACTGAAAGAACAATGTCAGTAAGTTACGACTATTATCCATGTACTTAGCGGCTTCTGCTGGCTTGCGTTTAGCATACTTAAAGTGGTTAAGCATAGGATCATCTTCCTCCTCCATATGAGGAATATGAGAAAATTCGGATCCAATAAGCTCTTTCGTCTTATGTTCCCGAATATCGGTGATGGCTCTCATTATGGCAATGTGGTAGGCTGTTTGGATAGTTCCAGCCTCACCAGCTGGCATCACTACACTCATTCCTAGGGATTCTGGAAGTCTTAGTCCAACCCTACACTTCGCTAACACGGTACCGTCGTAGTACATGTATTTCATTACTTTGATTTGGGGATCGCACCCAAATTCAAGCAACATGGCACGAAGAATATCCGCGAGTCCTCCGTCATATTCACTCAGGTTTGATTCCATCACTTTCACGTTACGTCCCGAACGTGAACTTGCCATAGTTGGCTGTAGAAAAGAGAGAATATAAGATTAGTAATAATGCATCATAATAGAGATAATAAAGAATTATCGCACTAAAAGATATGATTGTTTTATTCTCAAGTGAATATACACCATATTTTTAGAGAATTCTTTACTAATCCTATTTGACTCCTAACGTTTTCGTCCCATTTACTAGGTTCCAACCTAAGGTCAAAGCTTTTGCTCTGATACCAACTGTGGTGACCTTGCATACCACCGCATGTTGTAGTATGCCTCGTTGATATAACATTCGCGAAGTACCAATCCGCAAATATTACATCCTCAGAATAGTACAACAGAACATAGCAGGTCCATAACTCATTCATACATTATTACAAACCATATGTACATATCATCCTGGAGCTCCTCTTGGGTCCTGAGAGGGTTACTCCTGGGTTCGAGGCGAACCCAACTTAACTTACAAAATATCAGTCTCACGAGACTATACATTTATTCCAACGAGCAGTTAATTACTAGAAGTTCGGACTGCTCGGGTACTACTAACTACTACTAGGTCTAAGATTGTTCTCCTCCGGAACCCTCCCCGGTTCCGTAGACTATCGTAGTCTACACCTTCAACACCTCCAGAGAGGTCTGGTTCGTCATAGCCGATGACGTCGGCTCCTTCAGGTTGTCGTTGTTCTCCTCCAGATGGTTCAGACAATCTAAGCAGGGGATTTAAGAGTGGTATGAGTACGAGCGTACTCAACAAGTTCATATTAGGACAGAGGTGTTTAATGCACTATCTATGATACCAGACCAGAAAGTTTGGTACCATGTAGGTTTTAATAACCATTTCTTCAAAAGGTTGCTTTTATTCAGAAGAACTATGTCCGTCAGCCTTCACCGGTTTACTAGAACTTCATGGAGTTCCTTTCCGGCAGCGTTCGCAGTTCCAAATCCCGAACAGGAGTGACTGGTCACAATTCGTTACACTCAGAGGTGTGTTTCTTTACCCATAAGAGATCTTAACCTTGGTGCCAACCGGGCAGCTTTCCCGTCCACACTTCCTTTGGTGTGAGGCCCGGTATAAGGTCCTAGTCGTTCATATTCCTCCGCTACCTCGCACACCCACCCTTTGTTGCATCCCCGACCCTGGGTCCTCGCCGGTCCCATTATTCCCACTTACGGGTGGACCCCGACCACGACAACAGTTTGGGATCAAACCAAACTCCTTCGCCGGTAGATGGAACCCCTCATAGACCGCAATACGGTGGGGACTTTGCTTCCCAGCCACCAAATGATCTTCGGGCTACAAGTGTTCTACGGACAATGCCGTGGGGACTTTAGGCTTCCCAGCCACCAAATGCACCCTAGGAATCAAGTGTTCTACGGTAAAGCGCGTCCGTTGATGTACGAGAGGTGGAAATACAATTGGCTACTCCATCCCACTCCAGATCTTATGGTGAACACGGTTTATATGGCACAAGAATCACTGGACGACATTTGTTGTTTAATCCTAGATGGATAAAAACCCTTGCAATGGAACCTCCACCATATCAACACAATCCATGGTTCCACTGTCCACCACATAGTCATATTCATAGTTATGAAAATAGTGGTTTTGCTTTTCATGCAATATTGATAAACATAGTACTTTGCAAGTAATTTGGTAAAAATACTCAAATGACATGAGCAAGCGATGAACTTGCCTGAACACTGCAAAGTGTTGCAGTTGGATGGTGTGGACTGAACCTTGTCCTCTGTTGCTGAAAAATAGCATCATTGTCCGATAAGGGCAATGGTTAAAGAAGCAATTATGCATGATTCAGCTTTTAGGGTTGTTCCCCCCTTTCCGGTGTTTTATTATTTTATGTGGAAGGTTAATACTAAGAACAATTTAGGGATACTCTGTTTAGGGTAAAATACAACCTTGAAATGTTGTCAAGGTGTTTTGAATGTCCAATAATATTTATGGACTTATTTTTAATATTAAAAATATAAAGTGTGGCTTAAATGATTAATCTTAATCATTAAACTAGGGTTTAATCATATTTGTCTTTAAAATTCTATTTCATAATTTATTATGATAGAGAATTTTATGCTGAGTGATTTTCATATTTTTAATTATTTTTTAGAGCTATTAATAATTTTCTATGATTTTTCAAAGTTTCAGCATTTTTATTTATTTGTGAAAAGACACAAATACCCTGGGCCCACGTGTCGGTGCAACACAGTGGTTTAGGTCGAACCGACCGGCCTGGTCCGGCTCGACCAGCCCCACTCCTCTCTCTCTCTCACTCGCGCGACCGAACCCTAATCCCCCCTCGACTCTCTGGCGATGGCGTGGTCGCCACCGCCTTTGAAATACTCGCCGTCTCCGGCCAACTCCGCGACGAGATGCGGCGGATCTGGACTGCCTCACGACGGCGCACCAGATCCTCCGGCTCGATCTGTTCTTCGTCTCCTTCTTCGTTCGCCCCGTCGCGTTCGCCCGCACGGCTATGAGGTTGCGCGGTGATGCGTCGCTCACCGGCGACTCTGGCGCCGTGACGCCGCCGTGGGCGCTATCGTGGTGGTGATGGGGCGCTCGCGCTGGCGACGCAGGCCTGGCCGTGGCTTGGCGCTGCCGTGGTTGGCCCGTGCCGCCGTGCCGCCATGGCACGCCGTGGTGCTCCGCTCCAGGTACGCGCGCCTCCATCTTCTCCCCTACTTCTTCCTTCTCTGCCATGCTCTACTGCTTGTGCTTGTTATGCATGCGTGTGTGCTACTGCTGCTCTTTTGGCTAGCTGCTGCTATTGCTCTACTGCCATGACTTGGTTCTATTCTTGTGCTTATGCTGGTATACTCCTCTCTCTGAGCTAAGTATCTGTGCTCATCTTCTGTATTGTTGTGACTCATGAACACTTGCTCATGAACATTCTATGATGCTCCTGTCATGCTAGGTTGGTCTTGAGATGCTACTGGTACTGTACCTATGTTGTGTATCTAGTTAGTTGCCCCTGGCTTGATTTCTGGGATGAATCCTTGCATATTTGCAAGTGCCAGTGCTATTTGTGTGATGCTTATTGGACTCTGGCTCATGGTAGGCTTGGCCTTGCTTAATTGTTGTCCATATACATCAATTCCTTGATGATATGCCTCTGGATACAATCATAAAAATGGTTTATGTACTTGTCTGTGATTCAATTGTTGTTTAACTGTGGCTGTTTAATTTATATAATTCATGTGTGATGCCAGTGATGCCCTAGCATGCTCTGGCATGCTCTAGCAAGCTTCTGATGATCTTGTGATCATCAGTTGCTTGTTAAAAGCTGTGGTGCTTCATCTTGTGCCTTACTAGTGCTTAATTTGAGTTGTGTGTGGGTGACATATAAGTACTGGTGTGTGCTGTTGTTGGCTTAAGCAATTGCTGTTGCTTGCAGTGATCCATTGGATCCACTGCAAGGCTCTGGTGTATTGATTACTTATATATTCATTTATCTGTGTTGTCTTGCTTGGCTAAGTGGATAAATGATGTGAACTGCTTGCAGTTGTGATCATCTTACAGTTAATTTGATTGAGCTAGAGGGATGCCAACATCTGTTGGGAACCCTAGCTTCTTTTTGAACCCATCTGGGTGATGATATCTGTGCATGGCTTCTCTGTTGGGTTTGGTAAAGTGGTTGAGGTGGCCTTGACAGCAATTCTTTGCTGTTAGGGTAGCTCCCACCTTTGTTGGCTTGCTGTAATTTGGTGAATGCATTACTGGTTAATCCCTTTATGGATTCCCAGTGGTCTTTGATGTTGACAAACATGGATAGACACATATTGTCTATCAGTCTGATGGTGTACTAGGTTTTAGGTGCTAGGTGACTTTGGTTGACTAAGTAGGTTCATTTCCTTGCTGGATTGCCTTGGTTAAGCCACTGACTTGGTCTAACCAGTGTTCCCTTGGTGATTACCTATTGGCTCACCCATATTTGCTTGCACCACTGACTTGGTAGCCAGATGATGACACAAACAGGGTACTCACACCCTATGGCTTGTGTGTGTTTGATGCACATGCTTATTTATGAGCAAGACAGATGCTTGCTCATGATTCTATGTGTATACCTCACTCCAGCTCCTAGAAATGGGTGTTGGTGTAGAGGTTCAGCTGCTGATTGAGTTCTTGGCTTGCCCTGCTCCTCCTTGCAAGCTTGATATCTTGGTTTATTTTCTGGTGATTGGGGAATAGGTGAAACAGCTCTAGCTGTTCACCTGTTCTTGGTGTTCTTGAGCTGTTCTTGGTATCTTATGACTTACCCTGCTGCCTGTCGATGGATGAAGCTAATGGCTAGGGTTTTGGTCTGTGAAAAGCTTTTATATGATCTTCTTCTACTTCTCTGGTCGACAACAAGGCCTGGCATGTGTTGGTGACTCACTAGCTGTGTGTGTGCTGTGCTCCATGCACACAGCCTTGTGAGCAGGCTGTGTGTGTGTGTATCCTGATACTTTGCACTTGGCTGTGAGAGTGGATCAGCTCGGCAGAACTTGGTATTATCCACCATTTCCATTTCTTTCTAACCTGCCAAGTGGCTATGCCACTTGGCATAACTTGTTTTTGCTTTGATTTATGCAGGGATCAATCTGATGATCCAAATGGGCATGAAGATCATCAAATCCAAGTTCAAATGGAGATTACTTTGTAGTATTTAGGATAGTATATTACCTTGTACTTTTCTTTTATTTTTTTCTTCTATTTAAGCAATTATTGTAATGTGTTGTAATATTCATTTATTTTCATTATGAATATTGTAAAGACAATGTATATTGTGTGTTAATCAATAAAGCTCAAGGTTTTCTCTAATGAGCTTTATTTATTAATTGTATATTTCATTTTGTGTATTTTTATTATTTCCTTAATGAATTTACTCATAATTGAAATATAGGGTATTTATTTCATGTTTGAATTTGAAATTCAAATTCAACTTTGGGTTGAATTCAATCATGCAACTTAAATGTGAATTCAATCATGCAACTTAAATTTGATGCAATCTCTCACCTCTCTTCTCAAAACCCTAAACTAGTTAAGTGAGGTGCAAGTTTGTCGCACTCTCAAACCCTAACCCTGTAAGGTGTCGAGAGAGAAACTTGTCCCCCTTCGATGCAGTTTTTGTTTAAAAGCGCGAAATTTCCCCAGAATTTGCAATGCAATGCACACCCCTTTCTAAAATCTACCCCTCGATCGTCTCTAAACCTGGGACATTACAACGGCGAGATCTTGAGTCCCCTATGTTCGAACCTTTCAGGTTCGGTGATACCCGTGTTCCTTCGCGGACACGAATCTCCCGCAACATCAAAGCCACATCAGTCGGATCTAAGAGAAGACCATCGACATCGGATCTAATCTAGGTTATTAGCAGCACTATCTGGATCTTCCATCATTCTTTTCGTTCAATGCATCTGGTCTACCTTCCTTCTGATCTTAAAGTCTCTAGATCTGATTATATTGGTTCATCTGATTTTATTGCTTGCTTTTTAAATACCATGGAGAAGGCCTGCAACCGGCAGGAGACGCAAGGGGGAAGATGAAGGTGATGAGGACTACACAGCAGCAACATGTATGGCTAAATTTCTCTCATCTTGTCCTTCTGCAACGTTTGGTTTCTAGCACCTAAAGAATTGGTTTGCTTTTCTGTGTCCTGATTTTTTTTCCTTCCTTAATTTCTCTAGTCCACGGAGAAGGACAACAGCCGGAAGCAGAAGCGCCTGGAAGAAGATAAGATTGATGGGTAAGTTACTATTAGTTTTGTAGTTTAAACAACCTAGAATTTAAATGTAGCTAGTAAACGGATGTTCTATAAGTTATTATCTTTTTAAAATATCTTATGATATTCATGTAGCTGGTATATAGATCTTGCAAGAGTAAGATGATGATTATTGTATGTTTTCATGACAAGTAGAATTATAGGGAGGTTAATTATCTGATCCAACATGTTCATCTCTATATATGCAATGCCCCTAATATTTTTCTTTTCCAATATATTTTTAAAACATGTGCGCAGGTCACTGTCTTCACTTAAAAGAAGCAGAAAGTAAGTTGTGCTGATTTTGAAATCTTATCACATGTGATTGCTCCGCGCATGTTTGATGCGTGTGTGCATACATGAACTTTGCACTTTATTGCCACATATTACCAGATATTTGCATTTTATATAATGTTATTTTCATATTTTATATTGTTTTTGAGGATTTTCTAAATTATTCCCTCTCCTCCGGTTCTAATTCGGTTTGGCAGAAAACGCCTCTTTTTAGTGTTTTTGACTTTCTAGGAGCTACGGGACTCGAAAAAGGGAAGTCAGTGGCCACGCTTCGGAATTTTCGAGACAAAAAAGTGAGCTAAAGTGGGACACCAGGAGGTCAAGGAGCTGAAAACTGGGGCAGGTGGCGCGCCCTCCCCCTCTGGGCATGCCACCTGGTGTCGTTTCGCCGTCGTCCATCCGATTCGCTTCAATCCAACACCAACCGGCTTGTTTTAACCTAAAAACCCCTATATATAAGACCCCAGGGTTTCGTCGAGGCTATGGCGACGGAGATCAAAACACATAAACTGAGAGTCAGAAGGCCGCCACCGAGGTGGGAAACGTTGCAAGAATCTCCTCTGGTGGACTCCACCCTCCTCCGGTGTGGTCATCTTCATCAACATCATCATATCCATCACCAT
Organism: Lolium multiflorum; assembly: GCA_030979885.1. Lineage (NCBI taxonomy): Eukaryota > Viridiplantae > Streptophyta > Magnoliopsida > Poales > Poaceae > Lolium > Lolium multiflorum. The sequence continues at coordinate 178,907,635 of CM061750.1, read as the reverse complement.
CTACAGCATCACCGTCTTCATCTATCCCTTGTAATCTCTTGGCAACCATGATGTATGATGCAATATATTGTTTTCACATGATCTATTGTATTTCTATATTGATGTTTGAGTAGTGACTTGTTCTTGGCAATTGTTATATAGTTTGTTGTTGGTTGCATACAATTATATGTTATCTTCTATGATGATCTTTTGTACTGATATATGAGTGCACACATATGTTGTGGAATGCATGAGATTGTCACCGTTGCATGATGATAGGAGGAGGGACAGCCGGAGCTTGACAAAAATCATGTCTCAATTCTTAGATTCATGTTGTATTAATTCATGGTTAATCAACGGGGGGGGGGGGGATATAACTATGGGGGCCTTTAAACTTACATCAGTGATTAGACTTTATGTCTTAATAATTCCCTTGTTTATTCTTAATTGGCCTTGGGATCAATCACTACTGGTGTAATTGCTTATGTTTATGGCTACACCTATCTATGGCTCCTCTCTAGAAGAAACTATAAAAATACTATCTTTGTGCTTCTCTAATTATGTCAACCACACAAATGAAGTAGCAATTTTCTAGAACACTTACTCTCTTGAGTTACTTCACTATACTTCACTTCATCTCATTTTACTTTATTGCACTTTAATTTATTACATTAGTTTTACTCATTGCATTTTATTTTTAGCACTTGTAGTTTCATAGTAAAATCTCTTCACACACACACATATAGATCCTAGCTTTGCATAGAAGGCCTTATAAATGGATTATAGGGCTTTAGAGAATATATAGTTTAATTACCTTCAGCTCCTCGTGGGTTCGACACTCAAATACTTATCGAATTGTACTACGGTGACCCCCTGCACTTGGGGGTTATCATGTGCTTGCTTGCTGCCATATTTGGGTGCTCCCCACTAATATGGTTTTGAATGCAGGGAACATATGAACAACAACAACAATGAGCAAATCCCTGAGAAGTCCATCCCTGCTAATGAGGGCAATGAGTACATCCCTGCTGATGAGGACGATGAGTGAATCCCTGCTGCTGAGGACGATGACTACATCCTTTATGGCAGTGATGATGATGATGATGATGACTGATGAGAAGAAAAAGATCAGTAGGAGGTTAGATTACTATCTAGCTTTGTTGCAAAGAAATAGTAGCTTAGTCTGATAGTAACACAAGAATATTTTGGAATGTAGGACCTGGTTATACAAGGTATGAATCATTTGATAGGTATTGAATCTTTGGTAATGAGTTAGAAATGAATTTTCACCAAATGATGCAACTAAGAAGCTATGTTGAAGACTTACCAAGCAAACCTGTGAAGGAATATCTTGATGAATTACCTAAACCAGTTGTGAAGAGACATGTCTGCAGACTCACTAAGAGTATGGTCAAACTAGGTGATGGAGAAATGGCCAGTGGCATTGTTGTACTTATACTTTAATAAATTTCATGTTTGCTATTACCACAATCCATATTCCTAGCACCTAGTTCCTCATAACACATCTTACTGGAAATACATGAATTTTCACAAAGGTATACAAAATCATACTTGATAAAGTTCCTCAAGACGCAAAATGCAGTGAAGCGCGGTATTCCTGTTAGGTCTAAAGTTATTGGTGTGGTGGTGAACGGCACTGAAAGCTCTTTGGACAAGTATTGCATGATGATCCTAGATATTTGTGGAATGACACAAATCACATTAGGATGGCCCAGAGTTGAGAAAACACTCAACTTGAAGGAAGCTGACATTTGCATGTTTACATTCGAGGACGAGAGGGGCTGCTTCCACTGATGAGTAGGGATCAATTTGAAACTTGGCTTAGGTTAACTCTGATGAAGCTTGAGACACTAGAGTGATGGATTACTTAGATTGAGGTTGTAGATCTAAGTATTACTAGTTAGGGTTTAACTGGGATTTAGGGGTGCTAGTGGGGAGGACGAATTGCCATCATAGTTTCACAATCACGTCAAATTTGGAAAATAATCGAAAAGACATTGAGAATAAGTAACTGCGTGTACCTTTGACGCATCTCAGGACGCTCCACGATAGCCGCCTTGCGCGTATGGATTGGGCGCTGCTTTTTCAGTTCCGTCCGTTGGCCCACATGTCAGCCTACAGCCGGAAAAAAAGATCGGGAGGGGAAAAGAGCTTCCAACCCTATCGTGGTTCTGGTTCCCTCGTCTGCCGCCGCCTCTCACACTTCTCCTCCCCTCGCAAGTGCGTCTGCCTCCTCGCCGTCCATGCCGCCTCTCTCCCGCACCGGTCTGCAGCAGGCAGCGGTCCGGCTCCTCCTCCTCCGCCAGCCTCCGCATCGGCCGAGCTCCGCCTCATCCACCCCACACCTCTTCGTCGCGCGCGGCAGACTGTTGGCGCCTTCATAGATGGCCTCCAACCCCGTCTAGGCGAGGTCTCCCATTTATCCGGCGTCGGCGGACGGAGTGAAGAGGAGGATCCAGAACGACGACGCGATCTGCCGCCGATTCACGCCCTTGTCACTTTGGAGCAGAGGTGGATGTCTCGAAGGTGCACCTTAGGGTTTGGTCGCCCATCTTCCCTCTATATGATTTTGGTCGCCCGGCGCAAGAAGATTGGTTGCATGTGCTCCATATGAGACCTGACTGCCGTTGATTGGAGTGGTCGTATACTATCGAAACTAGAAGATTGTGTTCTTAGATGAGTTCCCTCTGCCTGTATCGGTTGTCATGAGAGCATACATGCTGCCATGGTTGTCTCCATGAGCAGCAAGGCAGGTGTGTCTTACCCTGTACTATGAAAACTTCATTTTACTTTGTTGTACTTGCATCTGAGAATTATTTGGCACTTATATGTTGTTAACTCTCAATTTATCCCTAATATTTTCAGGAGTGTTTGGTAAAAAAAAAGTGAAATGAAGGTACACAACACACCAAGTTTTAGGTGAGAGATAATTTCATATCTGGAGAAGACACATGCTTATCTGTATTATGAGCAAATTGATAGGAGGATGAACAAGGTATCATGGGAACCTCTTACATAAGTACATTTTTACATCTTCGTTGTGATTGATTTGGGATTGAGGACCTAATTTTTAATGTTTACCTTCACAGGTACCATGGTTCCCTGTTGCAGATTAACCCGTGTCAAATCTGAAATGGAAGAGGGTGCTTCTGAAGATTGGGGGGCACTGCATTGGCTGTAAAAGCACCTCATAATGTTGACCCAATTAATGGTAGTACCTGTATATTCACTCATCTTGTCCTTTGATGTCATCGTGTCAGCGGTTGTTGAGATGAGTGGACCATGCCTCCTGCCTCCGATAGGAGCAATATACCGGTCCGGTGCAGCAGACGGAGCAGCAGCGGATCTGGACAGTTGGGTTGGACCATTAGGGTACGAAATCTCGTTGAGTTTTGTAGTCTCCTTTACTCATTTTATTTCTTCTGCCCTTATGATTTTCTATAATCTTACCTTCACGCAAAAATACTTTCAAGTCATATTTTTATCTTTCGCTAAACTTATGCACTAACAATTATAAGATATGCATCTACATTGGCATTTACATTTGTAGGATGTGTTTCTTAAGAGTTCAGTTATTATTTATAGGTACAAGGATCCTTATATGATTGTTTCTAGGAAGATTCTGGTACAATCTAGGCATTGCTCCCTATTGATTTAATGTATACCTTGAATATTGGTGCAGTTTCTGATGGTTTTTCAGAATGCATTAAAAACATCTTCATATGAAAGGTTTTGAGTTGTATGTGCATCATGAAAAGGGCTCCATCGCTCCATTCTGTTTTGTCGTAGTGTAACTGTATCAGTATGTGTCACTTTTTGTAAATTTTGAAGTTGTGATGTATGGAATATTGAGTTATGTAGGCTATGGTTGCCAGGGGTTATTTGGGAGCTGAACTTCTTACTGAGGAGGTACCATTGCTGCAGGTATGTTGTAATTGATCATATTGCTCAGTCTAAATGCTCACTTCTATGCTTTGCTATTATTTAACATACAACTTACAGAATTGAGTGTGAAGTATAATAGACAACACCCAATGTTATATATGTAGTTTACAGATCGCTTGGAGAAAATATTTACTAACAGAGTGTGTGCTTTGCACTTGCTTGTATATGCATGGTTTTCCAGTTTGAAATCTACAACTGGAGTTTCTGGGCTTCCTTTAGTTAATTATATACAAGATATACACGATATTCTTAAAATTTCATGTGTCTCACTCAGGAAGAAGTTATTAGAACGTGCAGGAGCATGGTAAAAGCTGTTATTTTCGCCCCTAATATGCTGGAAAGCATGATCATTTATCCATCTCCAATCTGAGCAGAAGTTTCAGAAATTGCTCTGTTCGGGAAGGTGCTGATGCACTTATGTTTTCTGGGGAAACTGCACATGAACAGTACGTGTTTTCATTTTCTGATGCGTAGCAAAATATTTTAATTGTTCAATGGTAAACCATATGAGTACACATACAGTCCATTGGCAATTATTTAACTAACTGAAGCCAGTTAGCTTTGTTACTAAGTCATATTTCAGCTGTGATATGATGGTATTTTTAAATTTTGGTGCTTTTGATTTCGACCATGAGCTTGTAGTGTCATGTTGTTCAGGTTTCCATCCAAAATTAGCTCCTTCAAACAGTTTTCCGGTTTTCACGAACTGCCACATGAATTTTTATATTTTGCCATAAATCATGAATATATGAGTTGCTTAGCTGTTGTTAGTTTTACCACCTTTTTGTTTCTTCCTAATTTGTTGCGAATAAAACATCTCCAGGCACCAGACTTTAACTAGAAATGCACCAATTCAACACATGAATGAATAGAGCAAAATTTGAAGTTGGTGCGTATGCTCACCTCTAAGTAAAGCACACCGTAAGCTAGAGAAAATATGCAGGCCAAGCTGCTGGCATGATATGAGGGCATAACTTGTGTAGGGTACGTGTTTTCTGCTTGACCATATTCACTTGAATCTAGGCTGGATGCACTGTCAAATATATCTGTGAAACAATATACTTCCCGTTTTTCTTTAACCATGCTTTGTTTTCTGGTAATGAAAGGCATATTGTGCCACCGGCAAATATGGTGTACCTGTTTTTTCTGATTTTACTTTGTTTCACTTATGTCTCTGTCCGTGCACCAGGTCTTTCACCGGATTACAGACAAAATTCAATTTCATGTCCATGTCATTTATGTGGAGAAACAACCGCGGGGAGCTGCTTTCTCCGTGGCGGTTGACTGTTCCTGCTGAGTTTCTTGCTGATGCAATACATCACCTGTTGTTTTAGCTTCCTTCTCTTCAGTCCTAACTTCTGACCTCTGTTTTCTTGTGTGAAACATAAGTTCGATGTGTGCTAATTAATCCATGCATTGTTTCCTTCTATGTAAAGTAAGTTCGTGCCATTATCAGCATCTTTGTTTTGTTTACATCCAAGAGAAACCTAAACCAGGTTTTAGTCTCCGAGCAATTGTTAAAACATCACAGATAGGCTTATATGGGAATAAGATTGAAGTTGGCTACTCAAAATGACTAGAACAAGACATAAAATATGGCCGTGATTGGACTGCACAGTACCAGTGAGGAGGCGCCCCATGGGGCGCCCCAACCTCTAGTAGTACATAAATCATCGATGCATCTGCTTATTAGTCCCCATGTCCACCAACATGCAGCAGTATTCCTTCCTCATATCCATCGGGAGTGCCACGAGAGATCGGTACCGGCGGCGATCGTCGCATGCAAGAACGTTGTACGCTCTTAGCATCTCATCACGAGTCATCCCAGGTATCTCCTCCAGGGCAGATAAGATCACATGGTTAGGAGAACCTACGCAGGCTGTCACTGCTGGTGGCACTTGGATAACTCCAGTCTCCACCGCCCGCAGTAACCCGATGTCTTTGTGGCGGTGCCTTTCACTTGCTGGTGGTGTGTCGTTGCGAGTGACCGGAGAAGTGTTGAAATAGTTCGATATCTGGCTAGGAAGCAATTCCTCGGCGAAGTACTGTTGCTCACTCATGGGGGCGGATCCGACCAGCGCCTTTGTTATTGTGTCAATCATGACCACCCATGTCGTCTCGCTTTCGCCGGAGCTGCGGATATACCAGTGGTCGGACACGAAGAAGCAGATGACGTCTGGGTCGTCGATGCTTACGACGGGCAAATCCATGGGGACGCGAGGGAGGCACTGGTAGGCGTCGAGGGCCCAGAGCTCGCCGGAGTCGACCACGCTGTCCTTCTCCCACCCCATGCCACCGTCCTGCGTTGACCCCAGGGTCCAGGTAGTGACGGTGAAGGCGTGGCAAGAAACCGCGCACGAGGTGACGACAGGGCCTCCGCAGCAGCAACGGGGGGAGACCAGGACGAATTTCACGGCCGCGCCGCCATCGGTGGCGCACAGGTTCCTAGAGCTATCGGGGGAACCCACTGGTAGAAAAAAGGCCTTCCGTCCAGCCCCATTAGTCGCGGAAATGCAAGAACCGCGACCAATGGGACCTTTAGTCGCGGCTCGGGTGGCGAACCGCGACCAAAGGCCTGGGCCCAGCGCGCTCGGTGGCCAGCTGGTGGACGGGAGGGGCTTTAGTCGCGGTTGGCCAGGCCAACCGCGACTAAATGTCCTCAGGCCTGGCCCAAAGGCCTTTAGTCGCGGTTGGCCAACCGCGACTAAAGCCCCTCCCCTATATATACCATTCAGCTCACAGCACTTAGCCATTTGGTGCCACTTCTCTTCACAAGCTTCACAAGGGGGTGTAGGTTTGCTTTTGGTTCCTCTTATGCACACAAGGTGTTTGATAAAAATGCCCCAAGAGCATGAAACAAACATGATATGAAGTGTTGGAGCCACACTTGAGCTTCCTTATTTATTTTTTCCTCCTCGATCGCGGTTAGCAACTTGAACCTTTCATGTGTCATTGATAAAATATGCATGTGTGTAGTTCATTGTTTAATTAATTTATATTGTTTGTAGCTAGTTAGTTTAACAAATGCATGATGGTTAATTATATATTTTATATTATAATAATGCAGATGAATCGGCAATGGATGTACGGTAACCGACTCTCCGGCGAGTTCACTACGGGTTTGAAAGATTTCCTCGTAGTGGCTAATGCGAACAAGCAGGGGGGTTTTGTTATCTGTCCATGTGTTAACTGTAAGAATCAGAAGGGTTACTCTTCCTCAGATGACATGCACCTGCTTCGGCACGGTTTCATGCCAAGCTATAATTGTTGGACCAAGCATGGAGAAAGAGGGGTTATAATGGAAGAAGATGAAGAAGGGGATGATTTCATCGATGAAAGCTATCTTGCTCATTTCGGTGATACTTTCATGGAGGATGCTGAAGGTGAAGGGGAAGGTGAAGGGGAAGGTGAAGAAGAGGCACGTGATGAGCCCGTTGATGATCTTGGTCGGACCATTGCTGATGCACGGAGACGCTGCGAAACTGAAAAGGAGAGGGAGAATTTGGATCGCATGTTAGAGGATCACGAAGGCGCTGTACCCCGGATGCGATGATGGTCTGAAAAAGCTGGGCTGCACACTGGATTTGCTGAAATGGAAGGCACAGGCAGGTGTAGCTGACTCGGCATTTGAAAACTTGCTGAAAATGTTGAAGAATATGTTTCCAAAGAATAACGAGTTGCCCGCCAGTACGTACGAAGCAAAGAAGGTTGTCTGCCCTCTAGGTTTAGAGGTTCTGAAGATACATGCATGCATCAACGATTGCATCCTCTACGCGGTGAATACGAGAATTTAAATGAATGCCCGGTATGCACCGCATTGCGTTATAAGATCAGAGGCGATGACCCTGGTGACGATGTTGAGGGCCGAAACCCAGGAAGAGGGTTCCCGCCAAGGTGATGTGGTATGCTCCTATAATACCACGGTTGAAACGTCTGTTCAGGAACAAAGAGCATGCCAAGTTGTTGCGATGGCACAAAGAGGACCGTAAGTCGGACGGGGAGTTGAGACACCCCGCAGATGGAACGCAATGGAGAAAGATCGATAGAGAGTTCAAAGATTTTGCAGCTGACGCAAGGAACATAAGATTTGGTCTAAGTACAGATGGCATGAATCCTTTTGGCGAGCAGAGCTCCAGCCATAGCACCTGGCCCGTGACTCTATGCATCTACAACCTTCCTCCTTGGTTGTGCATGAAGCGGAAGTTCATTATGATGCCAGTGCTCATCCAAGGTCCGAAGCAACCCGGCAACGACATCGATGTGTACCTAAGGCCATTAGTTGATGAACTTTTACAGTTGTGGGGCAGACCTGGTGTCCGTGTGTGGGATGAGCACAAAGAAGAGGAATTTGACCTACGAGCGTTGCTTTTCGTAACCATCAACGATTGGCCTGCTCTTAGTAACCTTTCGGGACTGTCAAATAAGGGATACAATGCATGCACGCACTGCTTACATGAGACTGAAAGTGTACATTTGCCAAATTGTAAGAAGAACGTGTACCTTGGGCATCGTCGATTTCTTCCGAAAATTCATCCAGTAAGAAAGAAAGGCAAGCATTAAAAAGGCAGATCACCGGCCGAAGCCTGCGGAACGCACTGGTGCTGAGGTATTTGATATGGTCAAGGATTTGAAAGTCATCTTTGGAAAGGGTCCTGGCGGACAATCAGTTCCGAAGGGAGCTGACGGGCACGCAGCCATGTGGAAGAAGAAATCTATATTCTGGGAGCTAGAATATTAGAAAGTCCTAGAAGTCCGCTCTGCAATCGATGTGATGCACGTTACGAAGAATATTTGCGTGAACCTCCTAAGCTTCTTGGCGTGTATGGGAAGACAAATGATACAAAGAAAGCACGGCAGGACCAGCAACGTTTGAAAGACCCTGATAACCGGCGTCCGGAATGGTTTCAAGGTCGTGCCAGCTACGCTCTGACCAAAGAAGAGAAGGTCATCTTTTTTGAATGCCTGAGCAGTATGAAGGTCCCGTCTGGATTCTCGTCCAATATAAAGGGAATAATAAACATGGCGGAGAAAAAGTTCCAAAACCTGAAGTCTCACGACTGCCACGTGATTATGACGCAATTGCTTCCGATTGCTTTGAGGGGGCTCCTGCCGGAAAATGTTCGAGTAGCCATTGTGAAGCTATGTGCATTCCTCAATGCAATCTCTCAGAAGGTAATCAATCCAGAAGTTCTACCACGGTTACAGAACGATGTGGTCCAATGTCTTGTCAGTTTCGAGTTGGTGTTCCCGCCATCCTTCTTCAACATTATGACGCACCTCCTAGTTCACCTAGTCGAAGAGATTTCCATTCTCGGTCCTGTATTTCTACACAATATGTTCCCCTTCGAGAGGTTCATGGGAATATTAAAGAAATATGTTCGTAACCGTGCTAGGCCAGAAGGAAGCATCGCCAAGGGCTATGGAAATGATGAGGTAATTGAGTTTTGTGTTGACTTTGTTCCTGACCTTAAGCCGATTGGTCTTCCTCGATCGCGGCACGAGGGGAGACTAAGTGGAAAAGGCACGATCGGAAGGAAATCAACGATATGTATGGACGGCCATTCTCTGACTGAAGCACACCACACAGTTCTGACCAATTCCAGCTTGGTGGCTCCGTACTTTGAGAAACACAAGAATATTTTACGCTCGGACAACCCGGGGAAGCCTGAATCCTGGATTAGGAAGGCCCACATGGAGACTTTTGGCAGTTGGTTGAGAAAACATTTAATGAATGACAATAAGGTTGTAGATCAGCTGTACATGTTGGCCAAGACACCATCTTCGACTATAACGACTTTCCGGGGTACGAGATAAATGGGAATACATTTTACACGATCGCCCAAGATAAAAAGAGCACCAACCAAAACAGTGGTGTCCGCTTTGATGCAGCAAACGAGAATGGGCAAAAGGTCACATATTATGGTTACATAGAGGAGATATGGGAACTTGACTATGGACCCTCCTTCAAGGTCCCTTTGTTCCGGTGCAAATGGTTCAAGCTAACAGGAGGTGGGGTAAAGGTGGACCAGCAATACGGAATGACAACGGTGGATTTCAACAATCTTGGTTACCTTGACGAACCATTCGTCCTAGCGAAAGATGTCGCTCAGGTTTTCTATGTCAAGGACATGAGTAGCAAACCGAGGAAACGAAAAGATAAGAAAACGATCAGTACATCATGCGATGATCCAAAGCGCCACATTGTTCTTTCGGGGAAAAGAAACATCGTGGGAGTGGAGGACAAGACAGACATGTCAGAAGATTATAATATGTTTGGTGAAATTCCGCCCTTCAAAGTGAACACCGACCCAAGCATTAAGTTAAATGATGAGGATGCTCCATGGATACGGCCCAATCGTAAGCAAGCAGGGACACAAGGGAAGAAATGATGTGTAATAATTTATTGTACCAAACTTTGTTGAATGGATCATGTGAATTATATTATCCGTGATGTGTTCGGTGTCCATTTTCGAATGATTCGATTGATTCGAGATAGCACTGATGATACATGAAATTTGGAGTGATTTAGTCATACTCCTGCCTAGGAGTATAATATGCATACTCGTAGTCTTCATAGTCACCGCCGTTGTACTGGTAGTCGTCGCCTTCTAAGTTGCCGCCGTCGTCGTCGCTGCCGTCGTCGCTGTCGTCGGGCGGCGCTCGTGGCTCGAACGAGGGTAGCGCAGGCGGGGGATATCGCCGGCCGTGATGTAGTCCATGACGCTCTGCGAGTCCGGCCGTACCACCATAGCCGACGGCCGGCCTCGTGGAAGTTCCCAGGAGGCAGACCGTCCTCCTCATACCTGGCGAGCGCCCTCTCACGCCGATTGATGAAGAAGGCGTCCCAAGTATGCTGGTTATCGGGAGCGGGGATTCATCCGCTGCTCCGGCGTGAGGTCGAGGTAGTAGTGGTTCGTGATGGCCGCCCGGCGCGCAGTACCCTGAGGGACGGGAGGGACCGGCACGCCGCCGGCGCTTAGGCTCCAGCCGGCGGGGACGCGGTAGCCCGGTGGGCAAGGGTAGTTCGAGGCGCAAAGCTCCTCCACCTGCTGGTAGGTTAGAGTGGGTGCGGTGGAAGCCATGAGAGAGTGATGAGAGATTGTAGATAATGCTGGCCAAGCCGGGCAACATATATGTAGTGAGAAATGGCGGGAAAAATGGGAGCGGGAAGACAGGAGGCGGGAAGAAAGAGGCGGGAAGAAAGAGGCGGGAAGAGAGAGGCGGGAAGAAATTAGCGGGAAGAAAGAGGCGGGAAGATAGGGAAGAAATGGCGGGAAGAAGAGGAATCCAGAGCTGGTCATCTAATCTTTAGTCCCGGCTGGTGGGTGTAACCGGGACTAAAGGTGGTTTTGTATTTTTAAGATTTTTAAATGAATTAGTTTTATTTTTCTGAATTTTTTGATATATTATTTGTATTTTTAAGATTTTTAAATGAATTAGTTTTATTTTTCTGAATTTTTTGATATATTATTTGTATTTTTCACATTTATAAATGAATTAGTTTTATTTTTCTGAATTTTTTGATATATTATTTGTATTTTTAAGATTTTAAATGAATTAGTTTTATTTTTCTAAATTTTTTGATATATTATTTGTATTTTTCACATTTAGAAATGAATTAGTTTTATTTTTCTAAATTTGTTGATATATTATTTTGTATTTTTCACATTTAGAAATGAATTAGTTTTATTTTTCTGAATTTTTTGATATATTATTTGTATTTTTCACATTTAGAAATGAATTAGTTTTATTTTTCTAAATTTGTTGATATATTATTTTGTATTTATAACATTTACAAATAGAAATTAGAAATAAATGATTTTTTATGGATCCTCTGACTAAATCGGGTTACCTTCCCGGGTCTCGCCGGTGTTGCCTGTAGGTCGTGATGTGCCTCGAGATGGCCGTCTCCTGTCCCCCTGCTCGTGGGGAATCCGCTCCCGGGGCGTCGCTCTGCTGCGTCTGGCCCGTCCTCTAGGCACCTTTGGAGGGCGGGGAGTGTGACAACGTACACGCTTCCCTTTACTCCATAGGGCCTTTTCCTCAGTTGCAGGGTTTGGTGGCCCGAAATTGACTTGGCTTCGCCAAAAGGCCTCATCTCCAAAGCCCGGCTCGCGAGGCGTCCCTCTCGCTGTAGGGCGGAGCCCCCTCGCCTCGCTCTTGTGACATGCTATGTTTCCCTTCTTCCATTCTCAAGTCAAGGGTGAGTCCCATGCGTCAGTTTGTGGATCGCGGTCCCTTTAGTCGCGGTTGGCCACACCAACCGCGACTAAATCCCTTCCTTTAAATACCCGCGCCGCCCCGCGGGCGCAACACTTCTTCTTCCTCGCCCGCTCCGTCTGCCCATCGCCGCGCGCTCGATCTTCTCTCTCGCCGCCGCCAGGCTGCCCGACCGTCGCCGCCGTGTCGCCGCACTCGGCCGTCGCCGCTCGCCGATCTTCTCCTCGCCGCGCCGGCAGCGCCAGCCACCGCGCGCTCTCTCGTCGTCGCCGCGCGCGTCGGGCGGTGCCGCGCGCGCACTCATGATCGCCGCCGCCCGACGACGACAGCAGCGTAAGGACTCGCGCGCGCCGCCGTCTCAGATCGCCGCCGCCGCTGCCGCGCGCCCTCGCCGTACGTGCCGTCGGCCGTGTCCTGCAGAGAACGGAGAGGAGAGAGAGAAAGGGCCAGGGGCGCCTAGCCGTCCCACTTTTTTTGTTTTTTTTTTAATTTGTAACTAAGTACTTAACAAAAAAATTACTTAACAAAAAAAGTACTTAAAAATTAAAACTTCAAAATTTGTAACTTACAAATTGTAACTTAAATGAAAAATAGTTTTAAGTAATTTGTAACTTCAAATTTTTATTTAACTTAAAAATTGTAACTTTAAATGAAAAATAGTTTTAAGTAACTTAATTAAACTTAAATTAACTCTAATTAAAAATATAATAGTTCTAAATAGTAATTAAATTAAATTTTAATTAACTTGAATTAAAATAGTGTGCTAAGTATATTGCAACTTAAAAAACAACTTATAATAAATTTAAGTACTTGTATAAGTAGGGCACCGACCAAGCTTCTCCTCCGCCGCGCTACACCATGACGCCGCGCGCTGGCGGCGGCGCCGCTATTCCGCGTGGCTGCGCGCGCACATACGCTCAGCCGCCGTGGCGTGTTAAGTACAAAAATAATTACAAAGTTTGGAATTTGGAATATCGGCTTCGACCCCGCGTGTATACGGAGGGGGCGGCGAGGCCACCGTCACCGTCACCGCCACCGCCCTTTCGCCACCGCCCTTCCGCCACCGCCACCGCCGCCCCCCTTTCGCCACCGCCACCGCCCTCTCTCCTTTTGCCACCGCCCTTTCGACACCGCACTTAATTAATTAGTTTTTACTACATGTTTTCAGGACGACATATGGCGGACGATAGAGCTGACCCGATTATGGACAACTATGATCCGGACGCTGAAGACCATATGTTCGGCATCATAAACGGCGATATTCTATATGTGCCGACCGGACAAGAAGAAGATGATATCTCTTCTTATCTGAACCTTGACGGTGAAGATGAAGGGCGCCGTCAGCAAGATGATGCCGAAGAAACGTCGATAAACGACGATCTTCAATTGGAAGTAGCAACCACCTCCGGCGCCGAGGTATATATATACATTGAGCCTCTGGTGATACAAACTAACTGATTTGAATAAATATGTGTGTACTAACGCGCGCGACTCTCTTTCTTATTTTAGCCCTCGGCCGGATCATCGAAACAATCGAGTACGTCGTCAAAGCGTGGCGCAACCAAGACGCTGAAACAAGGAGAAATATATACCATCGAGGTTGTCGACAGTGCAACCGGCAAGCCGCTGGAGCCCGAGAAGAACGCCACCAAGTTTATCAACCAATGCGGAGCCGTTGTTAGAGACAACGTCTCGATCACCGTCCAGGAGTGGAATGAGCCAAATAAGGCACGTCTTGGTTTCACTTTTGTCGAGAAGAAAAAAAAAGATTGCTTGCAAAAGCTTATGGAACATGTCGTCCTACCTCCGGAATACCACAAATTCGATGAGGAGGGTAACAAGATTGAGGAAAACAAGAAGAGGAGGAAGCTACTCAAACAGTTCGCTCTTCAAAAGATGGCCAGTGCATTCCGGAAATTCAAGCAAAATCTAGCCCGTGACTATGTCAACCAGAACAAGACTCCGGATTTCAAAGGACAATATGAGAAACTGAAACATGATTGGCCAGAATTTGTGAAGCAAAAGAAATCGGAGCAGTTCCTTGAACTATCGAAAAAAAATAAGGAAAATGCGGCTAAGAAGGAGTACAATCATATTATGGGGCCAGGAGGGTATCGCCTTTGGGAGCCTAGGTGGGAGAAGATGGAGAACGAGCTGAGGGCGCGAGGAATCCGTCCAGGTACGGAGGGATGGGACCCAAGGGCCAAAAGCTGGTGGTACGGGCATGGGGGATCGCTGAACCCGGAGACAGGGGAGTGTGTTTACCGGGGCAAAATAATTAAACCCACCGAAAAGCTTATTGAGGCAATGAGGGATGCTCAAGAGGGGAAGATCAAGTTCAACAGAGAGAACGACGCACTGACAAAAGCCCTCGGGAATCCTGAACACGGAGGACGTGTATGAGGCATGGGGCACATTCCGTGGAAAATAGGGTTCGCCCAGAACGATGACCCGTATGGTTACAGAAGCCGTAAGAGAAAGATGGATCGGGATGCAGATGTTGTGGCGCAGTTGGCATCGGAAATTGATGTGATGAAGAAAACCGTGAGTGTACTAGTAGCCGAAAGAGATGCAGCTCGGGCGCAGCATGAAGATCATCCAATGGATCTCGGAAGCCAGCAGAGAAGAAGCAGCGTGGCTTCCACGGAGGCCCCACCGGCTGGTGCACCGACGATCGAAATTACTGCACCGGAGCCTCTGCTGGTCGAAATTACTGCACCGGAGCCTCGGTGGTCGAAATTACTGCACCGGAGCCTCCTCGCTACCCCGTGGACGATATAAAGGAGATGAAAGAATGTCATCTGTATTATCCAATCGGGAACATGTCCATGAAGGTAGCCATCGGCAGTGCTTTACCATGTTTACCTGGAGCACTCCACCACAACAACCCCATTCAAGATGGCTATGCTCGTGTCACGGTGGAGGACATAGTCCAAGGGTTTGAGGACCTGGACATTGACATTGCTACACCTGAAGGGGCGAGAAGACTTGGAGATGTCAAGCGCCAGTTCATTCTATGGCAAAAGAAGTTTATCAAGTTTCCAGGCGAGGCGCCAAGGCGAACAAGTCCACCTCCCTCGTGGTGGTGGCGGCGGCGGCGGTGGTGGTTCACCTACACCTCCTTCACGTCAGCCGACGCCGCCCCCAATTCACCTCCGACGGGTAGACGCCGCCCCCGGTCCTCGTCCGGCGGGTGATCAGACGCCCGCCCCCAATCCACCTCCGCGAAGAAGCAGGAGCAGTCTTGGGTTATTAACCGGAGCCTTATGTGCAACCACAAAGATACCAGAGCCATCACTAAAGCCTCTCACCCCGAGGCCTTGGGAACTTAGTGTTGAGGAAAATGCAGCGGCCGTGGCTGCTCAGCATGAGAAATGGAAGGCGGACTGCAAGAAGAAAAGAGAGCCCAAGCAATTATTTTCTGAGAAGGAAAAGAGCTGGGCTAAGTCATTTTTGAACACACCGTCCCAAGCCGCGAAGAATATGTCTGACGACTATGAACGTGAACTTCGTAGTCAAGCACTCGCGGTCAAGAGGAACCAAGAGTTGGCGGAGAAGCAGGAGGAGGCCGAGAAAGAATTACAAAGCAAAAAGGGGAAACAAGTTGCCCAGCTCGGGGAACAAAGTAAACAATCGATCGCCCCGCTCATAGTGAAAGCCGCCGGTCCGGACGATGCCCCCGATATCATAGCAGCTGCGGCAGCACATGCCGGATTGACTGTAGCGAGTGCCACAGAACAAGCGGCCAACTTAGGTCTGACTCTTCGTGCAGTGTTAGGCCTTGATGAGGCGCCAATGAAGGACGTAGTATTTACATATGTGCGGAATGGGCCTCTCGTCGAGCCTGCGCAGGAAGAGGATCTACCTCGACAAATGACAGGTCTGCTAAATTGGTACAAGGCTTACATAAAACTTAAAAACGCCAGAGACTATATTTATGCGGAAGTTAGACATGAGCATCACTTCAAACATTACTATATAACAATTCATCGGAGTGAATTGTTCCAGCTGTTCAATCTGCGCGAGCTCGACAAATCTATCATCAGTTGCTATGTTCTGTAAGTGATTTATTAATTTCTACCCCATCTCGTTCATTGCCTGCACTATAAATATATATATTGTCCTAACTATCTTGTTGTGTACGCTATTATGCAGAATGAAGAAGCGGGAAATGCGAATAAAGCGCATCTATGATGTTGGGTTCATTGACCCACAAATCGTTAATTCATATGTGTTAGAACACCACCCGCCGACGTGGAGGATGACCTGTGGCGGTTTCTTATAAAACAGGAACTCAAAAGTGATATTCTATTTCCTTACTATTTTGGGTGAGTGTTTCTGTCTTGAGCACATTCTCTTTTGTTTACTCCATGCATGGTATGTGGCTAATCGATGAGTTATGCATGACTGTGCATGTATCGTGTCCACAGGTTCCACTGGATTCTGCTAGTAATTCAAATTCAGAACTCCACAGTTCTCGTCCACGACTCTCGAATATGGATCCGAAGCATTGGGCCGACATGAGAAAAATGATGCAAAAGTAATTATTTTCATTCGTTTGCGCTCTATATCGATCGGCCTATTTCGTTCATCATTTCCTAATATCAAGTAACTAATTAATAACTCTCTTGTTCATTTAATTTTCCTTGCCTCGTAGGGTTTGGAGACGGTTCGTAGATCAAAAGGTCGGTGAATTCAAAAAAGAGCTACATTTTAAAAGGGCAAAGGCTGCGACTGGGGATATTCAGCCACCGGGGACCAATCTATGTGGATACTATGTTTGTGAGAGGATCCGGAGATACACAAGCGGCGCCGTCGAGAACAACATCGGGAGGAATAACCTCCGGACGACGCTTAGTCCAGAAGCTCGCTTCCGACCACTTCAAGAGGAACTAGCTGGATGGTTCGCGAGGGAAGTCATCGATCCTAGAGGAGAACACTATGTAGAGGACGTAGAACTTTATATGCACTAAATATGTATGGAAACTTGTTCAAAATTGTATATGGTCATCCGATATTGAATATATATTGTATATTCCTCTTGAATTCTTTTTGGCATTCATATGCATGTATGTAGTACCGTAGAATATGTGAAACTCCTTCAAAATTAAAACCCAAAAGAAATAAAACAATACAAATTAAAAAGAAACCAGATTTAGAAACCTGCGGAGGCCTTTAGTCGCGGTTGGGAAGAACCACGACTAAAGGTCCTCCCCCCTAGCTCTTTGCCGCCCACGTGGACGGGCCTTTAGTCGCGGTTCGTAAGGAACCGCGACTAAAGGGGAGGCCTCTAGTCGCGCCTAATTGGTCGTGGTTGTGCAACCGCGATCAATGACAGTTGCGAACCGCGACCAATGGCCATTTTTCTACCAGTGACCCTCTTCGGTGCGCTCGTGGCGGAGAGGATCCGGTGGGAGAGGCACGAACCTCAGCTCGTGGCTCTCGCCGCACATGTCGGAGAAGAGGATGCCCTGGTGGAGGTCGACCCAGTAAATGAACCGGCCGGCAACGGGATTACCCTGTCGGTAACCCACCCCGAAAGAGACCTCGCCTTTGTTGCCGTCGTGGCGGACCGGAAGGCGCTCGACCTTCCACTGCAACTCGCTGGAGCGGAGTACGTGGAACTCGGCCTCCGCCTGCTCTGTCCCGCCATCAACATCGCACGCATTACTAGCCATCTTCAGGTTCATCGCGACCACCAGCTCACCGTCGCCGAGGCGCAGGATGCCGGTGCCGTTCCGCTTCATTGTGAAGACGTAGGGATTCTTGTCATGTACTCGTATATAACAAGGAGGGAGAAGCGACAACGTCGGCAGCCGGTCGGTGCCGTCGCCAGAGCTGTAGACGAAGTGATCCGTCGTGTGATCGCGGCGGTACTGGGCGACGAGGACGGAGTCGCCGTGGGCCGCGACGAGGACGTTATGGTTGATCTTGCTGCCCGAGAAGCCGTCGTCCGAATTCAGGTTCAGGCGCGACACTGCCGAGGGCGTGGCGAAACAGATGGAGGCGCAAACGGGGTGGCCGGTGGAGGTGCGAGCGTGCGCCACGGTCCTCGCGTCGGCGTTGATGGGGCTGGGGTCCGGCGTCGACCCCCAGCAAGGAGGCGGGTTGTCTGCGAACATTTTTTTTAGATAACAGGCAGCAGAATGCCCGACTTTAACTTAATAAAGCCACACGGTAGCCAGTTAGGTTTACAAACTGCTGGGCCTTACAGCTTAGCCACACACACGACAAGGTAAGTTCCAACAGCACAGAACACTCGGCACGAAACGGATAACACTAGAGGATCAACATACGCCCAGGTCCCTGATCAGAAGAGGCTACTCCATCATGCCGCCGGGGGCTTCAAGTGCACGTACAGCTCCCTTAGCTCTTGTGCCATCCAGTTTAGCCCCTCCTTTTCTCTTGATTTGAACTTTAGGCTCCACAGCTGCAAAAGAATATTAATTTTGTAAATAATGTCAGCTGGGTTAGAAATAACTTTCTTTTCGATCGCAAGCTTATTTCGCGTATTCCAGAGGGCCCAGGATTGCGCCAAGAAGAGCACCCACAGCAGCTTCCTAGCATAACCAGAGAAACCAGCGGATGGCATGGAATTGGGCGAAGTTGGCCGGGCACCAGTTGCACCCAGCAGCTGGCGTAAGACCGACCAAGCAAACTTTGCCAGGGAACAGGCGAAGAAAATGTGGCTAGCGTCCTCCGGGGCGCCGCAAAGAGCACACAGGCCATTGGAAGGGCCGTGTCTAGTTAGAATCTGCTGGCCCGAAGGCAACTTATCCAGAGCCAACTGCCAGGAGAAAATCTTGATTTTAAGCGGTACTTTGGATTTCCACATGTCCTTGTGATGGGCGACAGTCGCACCCTGGGAAAGTTGGGCGTACATAGATTTGACCGAAAATGAGCCATCTCGTTCAAGATGCCAGGATACCTTATCCTTGCCATCAACAAGGAGCACCTGACTCACCAATTCTTGTAGCTCACCCCAAAACTGCAAGCATTCCTGATCAAGCGAACGGCGGAAACAAACTTGGAGGTAATCTAGACTGAGCTTCGGACGAGATGTCTTGATCATCACAGATGGCGAAGAGCCGCGGAAAGGACTCCATGATGGGACCCCTCCCAATCCACCAGTCCTTCCAGAAGCTGGTGCGCCTCCCGTTTCCAACCTCATGCTTAGCTCCGACCTTGAAAAGATGTTTAATTTTATGTAAGCTCTTCCAAAACGGAGAGCCTCCATGGCCAGAACCCGAGAAGATATCCAAGGCGTCTGGGTATTTGGCATGATACGAGCCCAGATCGTGTCTTCTTCATGATATAACCGCCAGATCCACTTCAGGAGTAAGGCCAGGTTCATTTTCTTTGTGTTGAGAAGTCCCAGGCCCCCAAACTCCTTGGGGCGGCAAATCGTTGGCCAATTCACAAGGTGGTATTTCCTCTTTGGGCCTGCCCCTTCCCAGAAAAATTTGGAGCGGTGAGAGTCTAACCTCGCATGAATCCCATCATGCAGGAGGAAAAGGCCCATTGCGTAGATTGGTAGGTTGTCCAGGCAGGAGTTAGACAAAATGAGTCGTCCCCCTGATGACATCAATTTGCCCACCCAAGGTTCTAACTTGCCAGCAAGCTTCCGAACCAGGAAAAGCCATTGTTCGAGAGAAAGCTTCCTATCTGATATAGGGAGGCCTAGGTAGATAAAGGGGAAGCTCCCAAGTTTACAATTCAGCTTGTTGGCAATAGCGACACTCTCATTGGTACGTTGGCCTAGCACGAACACCTCGCTTTTGTGGTAATTTATTTGAGACCCGACATGTCTTCAAAACACATCAGAAGGAATTTCAGATTCGCTATGTCCTCATCCGACCCCTGGATGAGGATGAGTGTGTCGTCAGCGTATTGCAGGTGTGTAACCCCCTGGCAGCAGGTGAGGGACTAACCCGTGGATGTGTCCTGCCGAGGCCGCGGCAGAAAGGATAACAAACAGAGCTTCCCCGATAAAATTGAAAAGCAACGGTGAGAGGGGGTCTCCCTGGCGAACCCCTCTCTTATTCTGAAAAAACGGCCCCACCTCACCGTTGATGGAAATAGCAGTTTGCCCCCCGGAGACAAGCTAAAAGATCCTATGGATGTACCCCTCTTCAAAACCTTTACATCGTAGGACTTCCCCCAGGAAGTCCCAATTCACTCTGTCGTAGGCCTTTTCAAAATCAAGCTTGAGGAGCACTCCGCTGTGCCTCCTCACCCGGATGTCGTGTATGATTTCCATGAGAGCGAGCGGACCATCCAGGATGTTTCTGCCCTTGATAAATGCTGTTTGATTCGAGGAAATAATCCGATGGGCAACTGGGTCAAGTTTAGAGGCGTATGCTTTGGAGATGATCTTGAAGATTACGTTGATCAGGGCAATCGGCCTATATTGCGAGATAAGATCTGCCCCAGGGACTTTCGGGATGAGAGATAGGATTTCAAAATTGAGCCTAGCAATGTCGACGCGCCCCAGCACGAAGTCATTAAGGATGTGCAGGATGCCCTATTTGACCTGTGCCTAGAAGCGCTTGAAGAAAGCCACAGGGAAACCGTCCGGTCCCGGGGCGGTGTCCGTCTTCATATCTTTAACAATGGCCTCTAGTTCCTCTTCAGAGAAGGTACACGCTAACCCAGCGTTTTCCTCGTCTGAAACCCGGGCCTCCTCGCCCCAGGAGGAGGGCGCCAGCCCACAGACCCTTGGAGCCAAAGAACCAAGGAGGTTCCTATAGAACTCGTAAATGTGTTGTTGGATCAGTTTAGGGTCCGTGATAGTTCCAGTGTCGGAGCTGAGCTTAGAAATCTGACATTTCCTTCTACGGCCATTAGCGACAACATGGAAATATGCCGTGTTTGCATCGCCTTGCAGAGCCCACCTGACTCTGCCCCGCTGTCGCCAATGCTCTTCCTCCATGCGGTATATATGAAGCAACTGCTCCTCGAGATGGTATCTAGAGGCCCAGGCCTCCTCGTCAAGACCGGAGGAGTCAGCCAGAACGTCCAAATGAGCGATCTGGCTCAGCAAAGCGGCTTTCTCAGCCTTGGTATCCCTACCCAGGTTCTGATTCCAGCCCCGCAGAAATTGACGAAGACCCGCAGACATGAAGTACCACCAGTCGATTATGTCGCGACCTCCCACCTTGGTCAACAAAAACTCCCACTTTTGCTGAACCAACGGCACAAAGTCCTGGCGCTCAAGCCAGCTGGTCTCGAAGAAGAATCTGTTCGTGTGCAAAGGGAAGCCTTCACCAGTATCGAAGACGAGCGGTGTGTGATCGGAGCCAAGTTTGTTTCAGACAGAGAGCAGAGCGGGAAAATGGCTTCGAAGAGGCAGACACAAACACGATCCAGGGCTGATCGGACCGGATTGAGCTGATGGTTGGACCAAGTGAAACGTGCACCCGTGCGCGGAATTTCTCTGAGCCCAAGTGGCAATGCTGTTGTTAAAAAGATCTATCAGAGGCCAATTAAGATTGGAATTGTTCTTGTCCTCGGCAGCCCTGATCAGGTTAAAATCACCTCCCATGAGGATCGGGAGAGGGCATGAAACAATCTTGGTCGTGATCTCGTCCAGGAACCCCCTGGAACGAGTGTGATCCGCAGGGCCATAAATCCCAATGACTTCCAGTTTGCGGTTGGAGACTCTATGGAGAACAGAGAGGCTAAGAAAGAATTGACCCCTGTCCATTCTTCCTACCTCAAAAAGGTTGTCCCTGACTCCTAACAACATGCCACCCGATTGGCCGTTAGCCGGAAGCCAGGACCAGAAGAACTTATCGCCCACCTCCAGGCTAGTAAGCTCTGCATCCGTGAAGTCCTGTTTGATGGTTTCTTGTAAAAGAACTAGGTCGATACGATGGAGTCTGAGGTACTCCTTCAACAAGGTTCACCGCCCCTTGCGGCCAAACCCCCTAATGTTCCAGAAAAGGGCTCTCATTGGGGCACCTTGCTCAAAGCCCGTGCTTGGCGGGTGACAGGACGGTGTCCAACTGGAGTTGGCCGACGAGCAACTCGTCGCTTGGGGATAGAGGCCTTCTTGATTTTGCCCGAGCCCGGAGAGGGTTCCCCCACGGAACCCCTCCGCACTGAGACGGCAGCGCTTGAGGACGGCTTTCCTCTAGAGCCAGCCCCTTGACTATCTCGCTCATTCCCTTGAGACGAGGTAGCCCACGCGGCCTCCTCCTTTGCCTTAGCCGCATCTTCTTCAATCTTCCGCCTTGCCGCAAGCAATTCCACTTGGGCACGTTCCCGGGCTTGGAGAAGGGCCACCGCTTGAGCTGGCGACCCTTCCGTGGATTTGAACAGGATGAAACTATCCTTGGCAACCTTAAGGAGATGCTCGATCGAGGAATCTTGAAACGCAACAAACGGAGAGGAGGGAGAGTCGTTACCTGGGGCAGGAGTTGACGAGGATGGAGTAGCCGTGTCGATGATGCTCTTGTCGAGATTGTTCTTGTCAGCAGCAGCTCGCATGGCCCGTTCCAGCACCTGGCCATCGCTGTTACTCATGGAGCGTACACTCTTACGCAGAGCTTCTGCCGGGGAGGCTTTGGAGCGAGGGCCTCGGGCAACCGGAGCTCCCAGCGCAGGGATCGGGGCATCCAGGAGGAGGTGTTGGTCTTCAGCAGGGACAGAGTCTTGTCTGATGGCAGGTGCCTGATGGAGTCCGGGTGCCGGTGGGGTGGCGGGATTGGCGGCAGCAGCAGCCGCCTCAAGCATCAGCCTGCGAGACGGGCGGTCATGGTTCCTTTTGCTTCGTTGTTCGCTGTTCCGGAGGTACTCTTGGTCCGACGCGCCAGAGGCGGGGCTGGACCAACCCACCTCTGCCCGCTCCTCAGCAGAGAGGTTCAAGCTTTGCCCGGAGTTGGAGAGGTGTGCACTGTCGGGGGAGGAGAGTCTTCAGGCAGGTCTTCGCACAAGTGTCAACACTGGAGGGCGCATCCGGGGAGAGATGGCCAGCCGCAGGAGTCGAGGGGACAGCAGACTGGATGACCTTGGCAATCAACGGGAAGATATTGCCGGTGGGGGTCAGGTTGGTCCCGAATTGGCTGCGGGCGGAATCGGGAATCTGTAGTGACACGGCATTGGGGGCAACTGGGCAGCGGGCGGACGGCGATCCAGGGGCGGCCGCAAGGGGCACGGACTTACGGGGACCTCCCCCACCCGCACCAGGAGCCGAAGGCTGAACACGCGAGGACTTGTGGGCGTGGCGGCCCCTCCGCCCATCCCAACGCTCCTCATCCGTCTCATCAGGATCATCTTCCTTGTCTTCAGCGCCGTCTGCTGGGGGGAACTTCGGTGGGGCTTGTGGAGGGGAGGTTCCCGCATCCTCATCCTCTCTAAGCACTTGAATACGATATCCTTGCATATTCACGAAGAGGTGATGGAGTCTGGGAGCCGGTCGTCTTTCCGGCAGCCGAAGGACATGCGAACAGGCGCGTCCGGGTAAGCTAGGGAGGCCACGTCGACGCCAATGGGGCGCCCCACCTCACGAGTAGAGAGGAGAAGGCGATCCGCATGCCGAAAGGGAGGGGGCACACCCAGAAGCTTGACCCAGACTTCCTCTAGGGACTCCGCAGCGAGCGGGTCGCCCACTGGAACCGTGACGATGGCCTTGAGCTTGGTGCAGGGCAGAGTGAGGCCTCCGCCGCGGATGGCAATGCGGAGGCTCTCCTTGGACGGGAAGACCACGGCGAAGTCGGTTGTGGCGGCGAACCTGCCAGTTCCAGTTCTCAACTACCAAGTCTTTGAACTCGTCCTCCACCTGTTCGGCCGACAGAGCCCCCGTCAAGGATGACAGTGGCGGAGTTGGAGACTGGCCTGGAGCTCTTCATCCGGCACTTCAAGGCAGCAGAAGCCTTGGCGACCGCCGCCAAAACCTGCCCGAAAGGGGCCAGAGCTTTGGAGACCGCCGCGCACATGGCTGAGAGGTGTCCCACCTTCTTGCAGTTGCAGTTGACACAAAAGGCTTCATCCACACAGGCGGCCTGCACATGCCCCTGCTTCCCGCAGTTAGCGAGGGTAGTCGTCGTCGTCGGCGGCGGCGGCCAACGCGTTGCATGATTTGGAGGTCTCCATGTGAAAGCAACCCGATCGATTGCTGGGATCGCGATTTTGACAGGCCTTATGTTTTGGAGGATCTTTGGGCAGATATGTTGCTTAACAGATCACATCGTCTGCGTATTCGTACTGTATATTGGGCTAGTAAGTTTAGGGAAAGTGGTCTAGGAGCCCAAAGCCAACTCTGATTCAGAGATTGAGAGGATGACGTAAGAGCATGTCTAGCAGAAGCGGCAGACCACAAATCTCATATCGACTTATCTAGGACAGAAACGCAAATAGAACTGCATATTTTTTTTAAAAATGGCAGGCAAGATGAAATTGCGTTGCATTTGGACAGTTTATTCATACAGAGCTAAATTCGACTACATTACAGCAAAAACAAATCGAATTAGCTAAAGTCAAGCTAAAATCCGCCGCCACGGCAACCTAGAACTAAATATCGGCTCCGGGATGCTCACCGGAGCCCTGTGCCGTGGCGGCGGCACGGCGGCGGCCTCGTCTCACTCGAAGTCGCTGCCGAGGTCGACGAAGACACTGCCCTGCTCATCCGCGATGCGTCGCCACTCCTCTGCCTTGTCCGCGTCGCGCTGGCTCAAGCGAGACGAGGCCGACGATGGTGTCGAGGTTGCACTCCTCAACGAAGTCCCCGGGTGCGAGCCATGCGTTCACGCCGAGTTGCGGGAGGAGGCGCTCCAGCTCGGCATCGTCGAGGTAGTCCCCGGGCGCGAACTTCGGCTGCGGGACACGCGGTAGCTCGGCGTCTTCCTCAATCTTCACCACCGACGACATCGACGGGCGATGGCGGGAGCTCGACGAAGAGGACGCCGCGGAATGGGAGGAGGCGCGGCGGCGATAGCGGTCGGACTCCCGCTTGTCGAAGGTGGGCGGCGCCACGACGCCGTAGTTGCGGTTAGGTCCCGCGGATGCCCGCCGCGTCAGAGCGGATCTTGTCCGCCTCCGTCTTCTCGCCGGTGGGAGGAGGGTGGAGTTTCCGCCGTGCCCAACCTGGCCGCCCCCGCACCCGTTGGAGCCGTACCCTACCACCATCGTCACCCGCGGGAGGTGGGGTTGCTCGATCTATGCGCGGCGGTGCCTATTGCTCGCCGGCGGCTGCACGAATTGTCGTCGGCGGGAGGCAGAGAGGCGGAGGAGCGGATGGGGTTAGGCCCCCACCCGTCTCGCCGACCGCTATATATGCAGGCTTTTAGGGAGTTTGGGGTGCGGCCTGTATCCGTTTTTCAGGCTAGACCACCGATGCGGGGTCTGGTCTGGCCCAAAAAACGACCGAAACCCCCATATCGGCCGAAGTGGCATTTCCGGCCGATATGGGGGTTCTGTTGGAGATATGCCCAAGAGGCAATAATAAAATGGTTATTATAATATATCTTTGTGTTTATGATAATATTTGCATACCATGCTATAATTGTATTAACCGAAACATTGATACATGTGTGTTGTGTAAACAACAAGGAGTCCCTAGTAAGCCTCTTGTATAACTAGCTTCTTGATTAATAGATGATCATAGTTTCATGATCATGAACATTGGATGTTATTAATAACAAGGTTATGTCATTATGTGAATGATGTAATGGACACGTACACCCAATTAAGCGTAGCATAAAGATCACGTCATTAAGTTCATTTGCTATAAGCTTTCGATACATAGTTACCTAGTCCTTTCGACCATGAGATCATGTAAATCACTTATACCGGAAGGGTACTTTGATTACATCAACGCCACATTGCGTAAATGGGTGGTTATAAAGATGGGATTAGGTATTCGGAAAGTATGAGTTGAGGCATATGGATCAACAGTGGGATTTGTCCATCCCGATGACGGATAGATATACTCTGGGCCCTCTCGGTGGAATCGTCTAATTAGCTTGCAAGCATATGAATGGTTCATAAGAGATGACATATCACGATACGAGTAAGAGTACTTGTCAGAGACGAGGTTGAACAAGGTATAGATACCGATGATCAAACCTCGGACAAGTAAAATATCGCGTGACAAAGGGAATCGGTATCGTATATAAATGGTTCAATCGATCACTAAGTCATCGTTGAATATGTGGGAGCCATTATGGATCTCCAGATCCCGCTATTGGTTATTGGTCGGAGAGAAGTCTCAACCATGTTTGCATAGTTCGCGAACCGTAGGGTGACACACTTAAGGTTTGATGTCGTTTAAGTAGATATGGGTATGGAGTTCGAAGTTTTGTTCGGAGTCTCGGATGGGATCCAGGACATCACGAGGAGTTCCTGAATGGTCCGGAGAATAAGATTCATATATAGGAAGTCATTTTACAAGTTTGAAAATGATCCGGTGCATTTATGGAAGGTTCTAGAAGGTTCTAGAAAAGTCCGGAAGAAATCACTATGGAAAGTGGAGTCCCGGAGGGACTCCACCTTGCATGGCCGGCCAACCCTAAGGGGGAGGAGTCCCAGGTGGACTCCCCAATGGTGGCCGGCCACCCCACCTCAAGGAAAGGTGGGAGTCCCACCTTGAGTAGGACTCCCCCCTTGAGTAGGTTTCCCACCTTTGGGAAGTTTTGGTGTTGGGGTCTTATTCGAAGACTTGGACTACAACTCTTGGGGCTTCCACCTATATAATGAGGGACAAGGGGAGGGTGGCCGGCCACTCTTGCCACAACCTTGGCCGCCCCCTTTGTGGCCGGCGCCCAAGCCCCCCTCTCCCCAAACCCTAGCTACCTCTCCTCCACATACAACTCCCGCAGCGCATAGGCGCTGCCGGAGTACTCCACCACCACCGCCACCACGCCGTCGTGCTGCTGGGATTCCGAGGAGGATCTACTACTTCCGCTGCCCGCTAGAACGGGGAGGAGGACATCATCTTCATCAACACCGTACGTGTGACCGAGTACGGAGGTGCTGCCCGATTGTGGCACCGTCAAGTTCTTCTACGCACTTTTGCAAGCGGTCAAGATCTTCTACGCGCTTT
This sequence comes from Lolium multiflorum, assembly GCA_030979885.1. Lineage (NCBI taxonomy): Eukaryota > Viridiplantae > Streptophyta > Magnoliopsida > Poales > Poaceae > Lolium > Lolium multiflorum. The sequence goes on along the minus strand of CM061750.1, from coordinate 178,880,427 downwards.
TGCAAGTGGCAAGTGATCGACTACATTCACCACAAGATCTAATCTCGTTAGGCTTTGGAAATCTTCGAGGGTTAGTCTCATGATCTTCTCGTTGCTACATCTACTAGATTAGATCTTGGCTTGTGTTTCGTTCTTGCGGTAGGAAATTTTGTTTTCTATGCTACGATCAATCCCAACAGTGGTATCAGAGCCGTGTCTATGCATAGATTGGTTGCACGAGTAGAACACAATGATTTTGTGGGCGTTGATGCTTTGTTGTCTTTAGTTCGTGTACTTTGCATCTTGCGGCATGGTGGGATGAAGCGGCTCGGGCTAACTTTACATGACCGCGTTCATGAGACTTGCTCCACGTTCGACATGCAACTTGTATTGCATAAGTGGCTTTGCGGGTGTTGTCTCTCCCACCATAGTGAAGATCCAATTTACTCTTTCTATTGACAACATTAGTATCACCGTTGTGGTTCATGTTCGTAGGTAGATTGGATCCTACTCGAAAACCCTAAACCACGTAAAATATGCAAACCAAATTAGAGGCGTCTAACTTGTTTTTGCAGGGTTTGGTGATGTGATATGGCCATGATGTGATGATGAATATGTATGAGATGATCATTATTGTATTGTGGCAACCGGCAGGAGCCTTATGGTTGTCTTTATATTTCATGTTGTAGTATTGTTTCAAAGTAGTTGTAATAGTTGCTACACACGGTGAACAACCATGAAGACGGCGCCATGGACCTTGACGCTACGCCGACGATGATGGAGATCATGCCCGTTGATGGTGGAGATCATGTCCGTGCTTTGGAGATGAAGATCAAAGGCGCAAAGACTAAAGGGCCATATCATATCACATATGAATTGCATGTGATGTTAATCCTTTATGCATCTTATTTTGCTTAGATCGCGACGGTAGCATTATAAGATGATCCCTCACATTAATATCAAGATAATAAAGTGTTCTCCCCTCGTATGCACCGTTGCTACAGTTCGTCGTTTCGAAGCATCTCGTGATGATCGGATGTGATAGACTCTACGTTCACATACAACGGGTGTAAGCCATGTTGCACACGCGGAATACTTGGGTTTGCTTGACGAGCCTAGCATGTACAGACATGGCCTCGGGACAACGGAAACCGAAAGGTTGAACACGAGTCATATGGATGATATGATCAACATGTTGATGTTCACCATTGAAGCTACATCCTCTCACGTGATGATCGGTTTTGGTGTAATGGATTTGGATCGTGTACCACTAAACAACTATAAGGGATGTTGTATTAAGTGGAAGTTCATTAGTAATTAGATTAAAACATGAACTAATTATCATAAACATAGTCTGAGAAGTATTTTGAATTAATTTGTAGTATTGACATCCATTTTCTAGCATGCGCTAGTCTTGTAATTGAGATAGAAATCTTTGTTAAAATCTGACAAGAAACTTTACGGACTGGTACCGTATTGTTAAAGAATCAAGAAATGATTAAGTCCTATTGCAAACTTTTAGTAAACCTCACATTGTTGATTCAAAGAGCTATGGTTTCAATTAGTACCTAAAGTTATCTTGTCTCCGTGAAACTTGAAGTTCAAATCTGTTTGAAAAGTAAGGAGCTGAAAATTTAGTTTTCAGAAATAATCAAGGTATGAGATATATGTGATATCTAAGACCTTATTACAAGATGATAGAATATAATTTGGTGAGACTACATAAACTCATAAGTTTTATGGGAATGTACGAAGGTTGAAGACGCAAGGCGTCCCAATCCTCCAACTATTGGGGCACTAACGATATTCGCATATCCATGAAGTGATTGTCCTTAGTATGCACCGTTGCTAAGACTCGTCGTTTCGTAGCATCACGTGATGATCGGGTGTTATAGATTCTACGTGTGCATACAACGGGTGCAAGCCAATTTTGCACAAACGAATACTGAGGTTAAACTTTACAAGCCTAGCATGTACAGACGTGGTCTCGGAAAGTCGTCATGATATGATGGATAATTATGAGTGAAATTGTTCATCATATTAAAAAATTTACTAATAGTGAAATCTGAAACACTTGTCATATGATGATCAACTTCAAAGTAAGAACCTCAAGGTTATTGGTATTTGACCAACAAACCTAGAAGTTATTGAAGGTGAAATGTTTTCTGAATAATGAGGAAAGCTAAAAGAGAAACTACAAAAGATATTTTGGAAGAAAGAAAAGAAAAGACTAGAAAGTCTAGCTCAGGTGTATATACATGATATACATGTTATGGTTGTATTCCTAGTTTGGTCACACAATGGAATTCTTGGGTATTAGTACCATATTGGTTGGTATGAAGTGTCATACAAAACAACGAATACAAGAATACAATGGCCTAAGTGACTGACAAGGAATATGATAGGAATGCACTTCTGGAACAAAAATAAAGTGTTATTATGTTCGTCGTTGGCATTCTATCTATCCCTTAGAATTTATAATAAAGAACTTAATAATTGTTATTTTGCTCTGGTCAAATGAAAACAATGAGTTGTTCAAATTATGACATTACTCCATGTACGATGGATAAGTTATTATAAATCTTAATGGTGAAACACACATACATAACACTGACGCTAAAATGCCATAAGGCAAATGATTTGAATTCCACTTATTTGTGGAACCGCCATTTAGGTCATGTTAGAGAGGAACGCATGAAGGAACTCCATGCAAATGGATTTTTGGAGTCATTTGATTTTTGAATCGTTTGGCGCTTGCAAATCTTTTCTAAAGAGAATGACTAAAATACCGTTCATAGGCCAAGAGTTGAAACGGGCAACTAACTTAGTGGAAACATACATGATGATGTATGTGGTTCACTGGGCATAGTTGTGTGTGGGAGATTCTTCTACTTCATGAAAACTTCCAACAATGAATTGAGTATATATGTGGATATATTCGATAAGGAAGAAGTTTGAAACATTTGAATGGATTCAAATAAATTTCAGCATGAGGTGGAAATCATTGTAATAGAAAAGTCAAATATCTATGATTGGATCATAGTGGAAATATTTGAATTACGAGTTTTAGCGAACATCTAAGAGAGTTATGAAGTTGTTCTACAACTCACGTTTCTTGGAGTATCATAGTGATGATGGAGTATCCGAGAGATGTATCCAAACCTTGTTGGATCAATGATGAGATAAAATAAAATGACGCCATTATATTTTTGTGGATTATGCTTTAGAGACTACCGCTTTTACACTGAATAGAGCATCATCATGATCCGTTGAAATGACACCATACGAGTTATGGCATGGGTATGAACCCTAATAGTCATTTCTTAAATTTTGGTATGCATAGCATAAGGTAAATAAGTTTACAACCAAAATCGGATGAATGTCTTTGTTGGTTATCCCAAAGAATTAATTGGGAATTCTTCCACCATGGAAACAAAGACAAAAGTGTTTGTCGATGTTTCTTACTTATTTCCAAGAAATTGTTTCTAGCGAAGTATTTGAGTGGGAGGACAATAGAACTTGATAAGTTTTATGAACCTGAGCATAATGATCAGAGTAGCGCAGCATCGGAATTGGTTCCGGAAGCGGCCACGACGATCATGGCTCCCATGACTACAAAGTGTTTTAGCCATGGAGATCGAAGTACATATTGAACCTTGTAGGTATGGTTTACTTTGTGATCAAATAAATGATTTGTGGACAAAGGATTGATTTTGAACAATGATAAACCAACTACAAACAAAGAAGTTATGATGGGCCCTGACTCCGTTAAAATGGCTATGCGCCATGAAATCCAAGATAGATGAATACTTTTTGAAAGTAAATGGATCTATGAAATTGATGGACTTGGATGTAATATCCTTGAAGAAGCTCGACTTGTCGAAAAGTTTTTTACGACAAAATTCAAAGAGTTGACTGCGATAAGATTAGATCTTCCGTATCAATGCGTATAGTCTATGTGGATTATTCTAGTAATCGCTACATATTTCTTTTATGAGATATGCTAGTAGGATGGCAAAATACATTACTTAACAGAAGTGTGTATTAAAGGTGTATACAAGAATACAACCAAGAGTTTTGCTAGTTCGTAGAATATTAGATAGGTATACGAACTTCAATTGGATGAAGTGAGTATCACGGAGTTGGAATCTTCACCGGATGAAATAGTCAAAGAGTTTTTGATTTCATCAGAAACGATGAAGATGCTTGCATTTGCAAGAAATTAAGTGGGAGCGCTGAGACATATTTATAATACTTTATGTAAATGACATATAGTTGGTTATAAATGATGTAATTATATACTTGATTATAAAAGGTTTCATTGCGAATTAATTTCAATGAAAGAATATGGACTGAAACATATTTAGTGTCAAGATCTATGAAGATAGATTGAAACACATAATAAGTTTAAGTCAAAGTACATAGAAAGGATATTGAATTAGTTCAATATAGAAATATTAAGAAAATGTTCTTGTCATGTGAAGTTTTAACAAGACTTGAGTGTATCTGACACTCAATGAGTAAAAACACATGAGTGATTTTAGATCACGATTAATATGTACACAATCAGATGTCTTGTGCTCTAAAATGTTAGGAGCATATACTAGAATGATTCATGTGATGATCATTGGACAAACAGTAAGAATATCCTTGAGTACTTCAGAAGAACCAAGGATATATATATTTTTTTTGTATGGAGAAATGACAAACAAATCGCTGTAAGGTGTTGCACCGATATTAGTTTTGTCACATATAAAAATAAAATTTCAATCTCAATTAGGCTAAGTATTGATTAAAAGGTAGCACAATGCTAGATTTAGAAGAGTTCTAAATATTGTGACGGATTCTACAAAAGAAGGCAGAGTATGTCATTGTTTTGACAATGATTGAGAATGTTAAGTCAAGAAGTTCTTTGAGAACTTGGTGTAGTTCCGATAGTGTCAGAACTTTGAAGCTATATTGTATGTGACAATATTAGTGACATATTTCAGACCGCAGAATTAAGGTTCCACCAGAAGACCAAACATATTTAATGCCGACTCATTTGGAAAATGAGTGATGCGTTGAGACACAAATGAATTGCAAAATACATACGTTTCTAAGCGTGTCAGATCCGTTGACTAAAACCTCTCCCGTGAGCAAAACATGATAAAGCACCGGAAGGCCAAGGTGTTATATGTTTACAAATGGAAACTATATTATTGACTCTAGTGCAAGTGGGAGACTGTTGGAGATATGTCCAAGAGGCAATAATAAAATGGTTATTATAATATCTATGTGTTTATGATAATGTTTGCATACCATGCTATAATTGTAATAACCGAAACATTGATACATGTGTGTTATGTAAACAACAAGGAGTCCCTAGTAAGCCTCTTGTATAACTAGCTTGTTGATTAATAGATGATCATAGTTTCATGATCATGAACATTGGATGTTATTAATAACAAGGTTATGTCATTATGTGAATGATGTAATGGACACACCCAATTAAGCATAGCATAAGATCACGTCATTAAGTTCATTTGCTATAAGCTTTCGATACATAGTTACCTAGTCCTTTCGACCATGAGATCATGTAAATCACTTATACCGGAAAGGTACTTTGATTACATCAAACGCCACTGCGTAAATGGGTGGTTATAAAGGTGGGATTAGGTATTCGGAAAGTATGAGTTGAGGCATATGGATCAACAGTGGGATTTGTCCATCCCAATGACGGATAGATATACTCTGGGCCCTCTCGGTGGAATATCGTCTAATTAGCTTGCAAGCATATGAATGGTTCATAAGAGATGACATATCACGGTACGAGTAAAGAGTACTTGTCAGGAGACAGGTTGAACAAGGTATAGAGATACTGATGATCAAACCTCGGACAAGTAAAATATCGCGTGACAAAGGGAATCAGTATCGTATATAAATGGTTCAATCGATCACTAAGTCATCGTTGAATATGTGGGAGCCATTATGGATCTCCAGATCCCGCTATTGGTTATTGGTCGGAGAAGTCTCAACCATGTCTGCATAGTTCGCGAACCGTAGGGTGACACACTTAAGGTTTGATGTCGTTTAAGTAGATATGGAATATGGAATGGAGTTCGAAGTTTTGTTCGGGTCTCGGATGGGATCCAGGACATCACGAGGAGTTCCGAATGGTCGGAGAATAAGATTCATATATAGGAAGTCATTTTACAAGTTTGAAAATGATTCGGTGCATTTATGGAAGGTTCTAGAAGGTTCTATTAAAGTCCGGAAGAAATCACTATGGAAAGTGGAGTCCCGGAGGGACTCCACCTTGCATGGCCGGCCAACCCTAAGGGAGAGGAGTTCCAGGTGGACTCCCCAATGGTGGCCGGCCAACCCCACCTCATGGAAAGGTGGGAGTCCCACCTTGAGTAGGACTCCCCCTTGAGTAGGTTTGATACGTCTCCAACGTATCGATAATTTCTTATGTTCCATGCTACTTTATTGATGATACCTACATGTTTTATGCACATTATATGTCGTATTTACGCATTTACGGAACTAACCTATTAACAAGATGCCGAAGTGCCAGTTCTGTTTTCTGCTGTTTTTGGTTTCAGAAATCCTAGTAACGAAATATTCTCGGAATTGGACGAAACCAACGCCCAGGTTCCTATTTTTCCACGAAGCTTCCAGAACACCGGGAAGGACCAGGGATGGGCCCACGGACCATAGGCCGGCGGCCTGGGGGTGGCCGCGCCCCTATGGTGTCGCCGCCTCGTCAGCCCTCCTGCGCCGCCTCTTCGCCTATATAAAGCCCCTGCATCGAAAACCCTTAGGGAGGAAGCCACGATACGAGAAAAGTTCCGAGCCGCCGTCATCGCGAAGCCAAGATCGGGGACGGGAGTCTCTGTTCCGGCACCGGAGGAAGTGCCCCCGGAAGGCTCCTCCATCGACACCGCTGCCATCTCCACCGCCATCTTCATCACCGCTGCTGCTCCCATGAGGAGGGAGTAGTTCTCCATCGAGGCTCGGGGCTGTACCGGTAGCTATGTGGTTCATCTCTCTCCTATGTACTTCAATACAATGATCTCATGAGCTGCCTTACATGATTGAGATTCATATGAGTTTTGTATCACTATTCATCTATGTGCTACTCTAGTGATGTTATTAAAGTACTCTATTCCTCCTCCACGTGTGTAAAGGTGACAGTGTGTGCACCGTGTGAGTACTTGGCGTTATGCTATGATCATGATCTCTTGTAGATTGCGAAGTTAACTATTGCTATGATAATATTGATGTGATCTATTCCTCCTACATATGCATGAAGGTGACAGTGTGCATGCTATGCTAGTACTTGGTTTAGTCTTTTGATCTATCTTACACTTAAGGTTACCTAAAATATGAGCATTATTGTGGAGCTTGTTAACTCCGGCATTGAGGGTTCGTGTAATCCTACGCAATGTGTTCATCATCCAACAAAAGTGTAGAGTATGCATTTATCTATTCTGTTATGTGATCAATGTTGAGAGTGTCCACTAGTGAAAGTGTAATCCCTAGGCCTTGTTCCTAAATACTGCTGAGTTACTACTGCTTGTTTACTTTTTACTGTGTTACTACTGCTGCAATACTATCACCATCAACTACACGCCAGCAAGCTATTTTCTGGCACAATTGCTACTGCTCATATATATTCATACCACCTGTATTTCACTATCTCTTCGCCGAACTAGTGCACCTATTAGGTGTGTTGGGGACACAAGATACTTCTTGCTTTGTGGTTGCAGGGTTGCATGAGAGGGATATCTTTGACCTCTTCCTCCCTGAGTTCGATAAACCTTGGGTGATCCACTTAAGGGAAAACTTGCTGCTGTTCTACAAACCTCTGCTCTTGGAGGCCCAACACTGTCTACAGGAAAGGAGGGGGAACGTAGACATCAAGCTATTTTCTGGCGCCGTTGCCGGGGAGGAAAGGTAAAAGGTACTCACACTCCGGATCTCGGCTACTAAGCTATTTTCCGGCGCCATTGTAAGTACTCGAAGCTATTTCCTTTAGACTCTGCAATTGCGACATTTGGTTTCTTGTTTACACTAGTTAGGCATAATGGAAAACGACAAAAATATGAGAGATCTTTATGAACTTTATCTTGAATTAGGACATGATGTGTTTGAAGAGAGAATTAAAAAACCCATGGAACTTTATATGCATGATAATGGGAATGTTATTAGTATGAATGCTTTGAACACCATTGTTGCTAATGCTATGGAAAATTCTAAGCTTGGGGAAGCCGGCTTTGATGAGCATGATATTTTTAGTCCCCCAAGCATTGAGGAGAAAATTTACTTTGATGATACTTTGCCTCCTATTTATGATGATTATAATGATAGTAGTCTTTTGTTACCACCTGTTATGGAGGATAAATTTGATTATGATTACAATATACCTCCTATATTTGATAGCTACTTTGTTGAATTTGCTCCCACTACAACTAATAAAATTGATTATGCTTATGTTGGGAGTAGTAATTATTTTATGCATGAGACTCATGATAAGAATGCTTTATGTGATAGTTATATTGTTGAGTTTGCTCATGATGCTACTGAAAGTTATTATGAGAGAGGAAAATATGGTTGTAAAAATTTTCATGTTACTAAAACACCTCTCTATGTGCTGAAATTTTTGAAGCTACACTTGTTTTATCTTCCTATGCTTGTTACTTTGCTCTTCATGAACTTGTTTATTTACAAGATTCCTATGCATAGGAAGCATGTTAGACTTAAATGTGTTTTGAATTTGCTTCTTTATGCTCTCTTTTGCTTCAACTCTTATTTCTTGCGAGTGCATCATTAAAACTGCTGAGCCCATCTTAATGGCTATAAAGAAAAGAACTTCTTGGGAGATAACCCATGTGTTATTTTGCTACAGTACTTTGTTTTATATTTGTGTCTTGGAAGTTGTTTACTACTGTAGCAACCTCTCCTTATCTTAGTTTTGTGCTTTGTTGTGCCAAGTAAAGTTTCTATGTTAAAGTTGATGTTATATTTGGGATCGCTGCGCAGAAACAGCATTGCTGTCTGTCACGAATCTGGGCACAGTTCTCTGTAGAAAATTCGAAAAATCTGCCAATTTACGAGCGTGATCCTCAGATATGTACGCAACTTTCATTAGTTTTGAGTTTTTCCATTTGAGCAAGTCTGGTGCCATCTTAAAATTCGTCTTTACGGACTGTTCTGTTTTTGACAGATTCTGCCTTTTATTTCGCATTGCCGCTTTTGTTAAGTTGAATGAGTTTCTTTGTTCCATTAACTTTCAGAAGTTTTGTGCAATGTCCAGAAGTGTTAAGAATGATTGTGTCACCTCTGAACATGTGAATTTTTGATTATGCACTAACCCTCTAATGAGTTTGCTTGAAGTTTGGTGTGAAGGAAGTTTTCAAGGGTCAATAGAAGAGGGTGATATAATGTGATCGAGAAGAGTGAAAGGTCTAAGCTTGGGGATGCCCCGGTGGTTCATCCCTGCATATTTTAAGAAGACTCAAGCATCTAAGCTTGGGGATGCCCAAGGCATCCCCTTCTTCATCAACAACTTATCAGGTTTCTTCTAGTGAAATTATATTTTTATTCCATCACAACCTATGTATTTTACTTGGAGCGTCTGTGTGCTTTTATTTTTGTTCTTGTTTTGTTATCTTAGTTCTCTGAATAAGTTCATCCTTGTGTGGGAGAGAGACACGCTCCGCTGGTTCGTATGAACACATGTGTTCTTAGCTCATAATATTCATGGCGAAGTTTCCTCTTCGTTAAATTGTTATATGGTTGGAATTGGAAAATGCTACATGTAGTAATTGGTAAAATGTCTTGGATAATGTGATACTTGGCAATTGTTGTGCTCATGTTTAAGCTCTTGCATCATATACTTTGCACCCATTAATGAAGAAATACATAGAGCATGCTAAAATTTGGTTTGCATAATTGGTCTCTCTAAGGTCTAGATAATTTCTAGTATTGAGTTTGAACAACAAGGAAGACGGTGTAGAGTCTTATAATGTTTACAATATGTCTTTTATGTGAGTTTTGCTGCACCGGTTCATCCTTGTGTTTGTTTCAAATAACCTTGCTAGCCTAAGCCTTGTATCGAGAGGGAATACTTCTCATGCATCCAAAATCCTTGAGCCAACTACTATGCCATTTGTGTCCACCATACCTACCTACTACATGGTATTTCTCCGCCATTCCAAAGTAAATTGCTTGAGTGCTACCTTTAAAATTCCATCATTCACCTTTGCAATATATAGCTCATGGGACAAAATAGCCTTAAAAACTATCGTAGTATTGAATATGTACTTATGCACTTTATATTTTATTAAGTTGCTTGTTGTGCGATAACCATGCTTGGGGGAACGCCATCAACTATTGTTGAATATCATGTGAGTTGCTATGCATGTCCGTCTTGTCTGAAGGATCTATCATTTTAGTGGTTGGAGCATGCAAAATTGTTAGAGAAGAACATTGGGCCGCTAACTAAAGCCATGAATCATGGTGGAAGTTTCAGTTTTGGACATATATCCTCAATCTCATATGAGAATAATAACTTTGCTACATGCTTATGCATTTAAGAGGAGTCCATTATCTGTTGTCCATGTTGTCCCGGTATGGATGTCTAAGTTGAGAATAATCAAAAGCGAGAAATCCGAAATGCGAGCATTCTCCTTAGACCTTTGTACAGGCGGCATGGAGGTACCCCTTTGTGACACTTGGTTGAAACATGGCATGCGAAGATCCGGTAGTCCAAGCTAAGTAGGACGAGTGCGGGCACTATTAGTATACTATGCATGAGGCTTGCAACTTGTAAGATATAATTTACATAACTCATATGCTTTATTACTACCGTTGACAAAATTGTTTCATGTTTTCAAAATAAAAGCTCTAGCACAAATACAGCAATCGATGCTTTCCTCTTTGAAGGACCTTTCTTTTACTTTTATTGTTGAGTCAGTTTACCTATCTCCCTCCACCTTAAGAAGCAAACACTTGTGTGAACTGTGCATTGATTCCTACATACTTGCATATTGCACTTGTTATATTACTCTATGTTGACAATATCCATGAGATATACATGTTATAAGTTGAAAGCAACCGCTGAAACTTAATCTTCCTTTGTGTTGCTTCAATACCTTTACTTTGATTTATTGCTTTATGAGTTAACTCTTATGCAAGACTTATTGATGCTTGTCTTGAAGTACTATTCATGAAAAGTCTTTGCTTTATGATTCATTTGTTTACTCATGTCATTACCATTGTTTTGATCGCTGCATTCATTACATATGTTTACAATATGATCAAGGATATGATGGCATGTCACTTCAGAAATTATCTTTGTTATCGTTTTACCTGCTCGGGACGAGCAAGCTTGGGGATGCTGATACGTCTCCAACGTATCGATAATTTCTTATGTTCCATGCTACTTTATTGATGATACCTACATGTTTTATGCACATTATATGTCGTATTTACGCATTTTCTGGAACTAACCTATTAACAAGATGCGAAGTGCAGTTCCTATTTTCTTTGTTTTTGGTTTCAGAAATCCTAGTAACGAAATATTCTCGGAATTCAACGCCCAGGTTCCTATTTTTCCACGAAGCTTCGAGAACACCGAAGGACCAGAGGGGGGCCACAGGCCCACAGACCATAGGCCGGCGCGGCCTGGGGGTGGCCCCGCGCCCCTATGGTGTCGCCGCCTCGTCAGCCCTCTGCGCCGCCTCTTCGCCTATATAAAGCCCCTGCATCGAAAACCCTTAGGGAGGAAGCCACGATACGAGAAAAGTTCCAGAGCCGCCGTCATCGCGAAGCCAAGATCTGGGGGACAGGAGTCTCTGTTCCGGCACCTGCCGGACGGGGAAGTGCCCCGGAAGGCTCCTCCATCGACACCGCTGCCATCTCCACCGCCATCTTCATCACCGCTGCTGCTCCCATGAGGAGGGAGTAGTTCTCCATCGAGGCTCGGGGCTGTACCGGTAGCTATGTGGTTCATCTCTCCTATGTACTTCAATACAATGATCTCATGAGCTGCCTTACATGATTGAGATTCATATGAGTTTTGTATCACTATTCATCTATGTGCTACTCTAGTGATGTTATTAAAGTACTCTATTCCTCCTCCACGTGTGTAAAGGTGACAGTGTGTGCACCGTGTGAGTACTTGGGTTATGCTATGATCATGATCTCTTGTAGATTGCGAAGTTAACTATTGCTATGATAATATTGATGTGATCTATTCCTCCTACATATGCATGAAGGTGACAGTGTGCATGCTATGCTAGTACTTGGTTTAGTCTTTTGATCTATCTTACACTTAAGGTTACCTAAAATATGAGCATTATTGTGGAGCTTGTTAACTCCGGCATTGAGGGTTCGTGTAATCCTACGCAATGTGTTCATCATCCAACAAAAGTGTAGAGTATGCATTTATCTATTCTGTTATGTGATCAATGTTGAGAGTGTCCACTAGTGAAAGTGTAATCCCTAGGCCTTGTTCCTAAATACTGCTGAGTTACTACTGCTTGTTTACTGTTTTTACTGTGTTACTACTGCTGCAATACTATCACCATCAACTACACGCCAGTTTTTTCTGGCACAATTGCTACTGCTCATATATATTCATACCATATTTCACTATCTCTTCGCGAACTAGTGCACCTATTAGGTGTGTTGGGGACACAAGAGACTTCTTGCTTTGTGGTTGCAGTTGCATGAGAGGGATATCTTTGACCTCTTCCTCCCGAGTTCGATAAACCTTGGGTGATCCACTTAAGGAAAACTTCTGCTGTTCTACAAACCTCGCACTTGGAGGCCCACTGTCTGAGTAGGAGCCCATCTTGAGTAGGTTTCCCACCTTCGGGAAGTTTTGGTGTTGGGGTCTTATTCGAATACTTGGACTACACTCTTGGGGCTTCCACCTATATAATGAGGGACAAGGGGAGGGTGGCCGGCCACTCTTGCCTCCCACCTTGGCCGCCCCCCTTTGTGGCCGGCGCCCAAGCCCCCTCTCCCTAAACCCTAGCTACCTCTCCTCCACATACAACTCCCGCAGCGCATATGCGAAGCCCTGCCGGAGTACTCCACCACCACCGCCACCACGCCGTCGTGCTGCTGGGATTCCGAGGAGGATCTACTACTTCCGCTGCCCGCTGGAACGGGGAGGAGGACATCGTCTTCATCAACACCGTACGTGTGACCGAGTACGGAGGTGCTGCCCGATTGTGGCACCGTCAAGTTCTTCTACGCGCTTTTGCAAGCGGTCAAGATCTTCTACGCGCTTTTGCAAGTGGCAAGTGATCGACTACATCCACCACGAGATCTAATCTCGTTAGGCTTTGGAAATCTTCGAGGGTTAGTCTCATGATCTTCTCGTTGCTACCGTCTACTAGATTAGATCTTGGCTTGTGTTTTCGTTCTTGCGGTAGGAAATTTTTTGTTTTCTATGCTACGAATCCAATCAGGTTCTGCTAGAGATGCTCTAGGATGGAGAAAATCGTCCCTCAAGTTTTTATAAAAAAATCATCGACATGCAAAATAAAAAAATCAATATCATTAGATATATCATGAAATATGTTTTATATGATATCTATATAAAAGATTGGGTAAACTTTACTTGGCTTGACTTTTTTTTATAAAAAGAAGTATTATTCATTGAAACAATGAAAGAAATTTTGTATATGTACTATTAGTTGGAAGTCGGTGGCCGTGCATCCCACCCTAGCATCACAAACTCTCTAATTCCAAGCATGTGCGCCACAATAAGAAATCACTATGTGTGTGGCCACCTAAAGCCTTCGACACCGCACGCCTGTATGCATACCACAAATACAGTCCTCGTGACACCACATCAAATCCCTTCACCCACGACGTCAGGGTCGACATGCCACTGCCACACCACAACAACCCGTGCAGTCTTGCTCCCTCAACCCCCACCAAGCCGCCACATAATTCGCTATAGCAGCACCCTCCCTCATTCGTCGTGCAGCCTGCTCCATATATGCTGCCCCTACGTACAGGGAAGACGAACCCACATGGAAGTGACCTACTCCGATCCATTGGCTTGCTAGCTGCATTGAGCTAGGCCAAGCTCATGCAGAGCTCGGTACGAGCTGATTTTGTGGAGTGCTTGGGGCCTCACATGGGGGTTTCCCCCCTCTTGCAACTTGAACCATTGAAAGCTGTATGGGTGGAAACTTGATTGAGCCTGTTTTCTGCATATGGATTGGTTGCTAACAGTTCCACTTTCGCTATGCCGGAGAAACATACACTGGTAGAAAAAGGGCCTTTAATCCTCGTTCGCAACCTCCATTAATACCGGTTGCGCAACCAGGATTAAATATGCGCGACTAAAGGCCCCCCCCTCTTAGTCGCGGTTCCTTACGAACCGCGACTAAAGGCCCGTCCACGTGGACCACGTGGGCGGCAGGCGAGCGTCAGGGCGGAGGACCTTAGTCGTGGTTCTCCTGGCCAACCGCGACTAAAGGCCCCCCCCCCCTAAATCTGGTTTCTTTTTAATTTGTATTGTTTTATTGTTTTATATTTTATTTTGTGTTTTATTTTAATTTTTAAGAAGTTTCAGTACACATATTCTACGGTACTATATATATGCATATGAATGTACAATTTCAAACAAATTTGAAATTAGAACCAAGAAGAATTCAAGAAGAATATACAATATATATTCAATATCGGATGACCATATACAATTTTGAACAAGTTTCCATACATAATTTATGGCATCAGAAGTTCTACGTCCTCATAATAGTGTTCTCCTTTAGGATGGAGGACTTCCCTCATGAAAAATCCTGCTAGTTCCTCTTGAATTGGTCGGAAGCGAGCTTCTGGACTAAGCGTCTTCCGGAAGTTATTCCTCTTGACGTTGTTATCCGACGGCTTCCGCTCAGAGGTGTATCTCCGGATGAACTCACAAACATAGTATCCACATAGATTGGTCCCCGGTGACTGAATATCCCCGGTCACTGACCTTTTAAAGTCTAGCTCATTTTGGAATTCACCGATCATTTCATCTGTGAACCGTCTCCAAACCCTACGAGGCAAAGATAAATGAACAAGAGAGTTATTAGTTACTTGACATTAGGAAATGAACGAAAGAGGCCGATCGATATAGAGCGCAAATGAATGAAAATAATTACTTTTGCAGCATTTTTCTCATGTTGACCCAAAGCTTTGGATCCATATTCAGAGAGTCCATGATGAGAACTCTGGAGGTGTGAAATTCAATTACTAGCAGAATCCAGTGGAACCTGCGGACACGATACATGCACAGTCATGCATAACTCATCGATTAGACATACCATGCATGGAGTAAACAAAAGAGAATGTGCTCAAGACAGAAACACTCACCCAAAATGGTAAGGAAATAGAATTTGATTTTTGAGTTGCTGCTTTGTAAGAAAATCCCACAGGTCTTGCTCCACGTCGGCGGGGTGTTTTTCTAACACATATCCATTAACGATTTGTGGGTCAATGAACCCAACATCATGGATGTTCCTTATTCGCATTCCCGCTTCTTCATTCTGCATAATAGCGTACACAACAATATAGTTAGGACAATATATATAGTGCAGGCAATGAACGAGATGAGGTAGAAATAAATCACTTACAGAACGTAGCAACTGATGATAGATTTGTCGAGCTCGCGCAGATTGAACAGCTGGAACAATTCACTCATATGAACTGTTACATAGTAATGTTTGAAGTGATGCTCATGTCTAACTTCCGCATAGAGTCACGGGCCAGGTGCTATGGCTGGAGCTCTGCTCGCCAAAAGGATTCATGTCATCTGTACTTAGACCAAATCTTATGTTCCTTGCGTCAGCTGCAAAATCTTTGAACTCTCTGTCGATCTTTCTCCATTGCGTTCCATCTGCGGGGTGTCTCAACTCCCCGTCCGACTTACGATCCTCTTTGTGCCATCGCAACAACTTGGCATGCTCTTTGTTCCTGAACAGACGTTTCAACCGTGGTATTATAGGAGCATACCACATCACCTTGGCGGGAACCCTCTTCCTGGGTTTCTGGCCCTCAACATCGTCACCAGGTCATCGCCTCTGATCTTATAACGCAATGCAGTGCATACCGGACATTCATTCAAATTCTCGTATTCACCGTGGTAGAGGATGCAGTCGTTAATGCATGCATGTATCTTCAGAACCTCTAAACCTAGAGGGAAGACAACCTTCTTCCTTAAAAAGAGTCCAGGCTCTTATGGAAACATATTGAAAGTATAGAGATGGTAAACCTAGAGGGGGGGGTGAATAGGTTTCTACAGATTTTAATTCTTTCTTTGCAATATTAGGCTTTGCGGAATACAAAGGTGAGCCTAATGCAAACTAGGTGAAGCAACCTATATGAGGATACAACTAACTCGAGCACGAAGGCTCTCACAGGCAGTTAAATCACAAGTAAGGAGTTCGGTTAGAGATAACCGATAGCACGCGGAGACGAGGATGTATTCCCGTGTTCCCTTGCTTTGCAACAAGGTACGTCACGTTTGGAGGAGTGGAGGTCCCACGAAGGATTCCCCGCGCCACGAAGGCTCACCCTATTCTCCGGAGCCTATCCCACGAAGGAATAGCTCTCTCACTTGTGGTAGACTTTGAGGTAGCCTCCAAACCTTCACAATCTTGCCCGGAGCAGATCCACAACCCGGATGCTTCCGGACTCCTCTTGCCCACCTAGGGTTTCCAAGGAACCCTAGGAAGCAAGCTTCTTGATGAATACAAGGGGGAATGAGATTTGGCTTGGTAGAACGGTAGATCGGGTCCTCCTCTATCGTTTCCCCGGAGGGATTTGAGTTTGGGTGGAGGAGGAGGGAGATCTGAGGCTTTTGGTGTTTCTAACAATGGAGTATGAGAGAAGGAGCTCAAGAACAGCTTGTAGTATAGTGCCTAACTGTCTAGAGGTAGGAGAAGGGCTATTTATAGTGTTCTTCGAAATATGGCCGTTGGCCACTTGCCACCTCAGCTTTTCCTCGACAAACCCGGTTCAACCGGACCAGGGACCGGACTGCCCGGTGCAGAGGCCGGTCGGACCGGGCTGGTGACCGGAGCTTCTTTTCGTCGTCCAGAGGCTCCTCCGGTTGGCGCCCGGTTGGCGCCCGGTTGGCGACCGGTCGACCGGGCCGTGCGCCGGACTCGCCGGTCTGTAGGCCGGCTGACCGGTCGGCAACCGGATTTGCTGTGTTCTTGTGTGGAGCCCGGTTGGCGACCGGTCGACCGGGTCGTGCGCCGGATGCTCCGGTTGGCGACCGGTGGACCGAGCTGCGCGCCGGACTGGCCGGTTGCTGGCCCGGTTGGACCGGGCTGCAGACCGGATTTCTGCTGTAGACCCCTTTTCGATTGTTGTTGAAGTGGGGGGTCTCCTTTAGCCTTCTTGTTCCTTTGATACACCATTTATGCCTCATTGCCTAAAACCTGAGATTATCCTTATAAACATATTAGGCCAAATACTCTAGCACGGTGTCATTGTTACCAAAATAATGGATAAGGGTAAAATACCCTTACAATCTCCCCCTTTTTGGTATACGATGACAAACCGAGCTAGAGTCACAAATAGATATTATGATAAGCTCTAAACCTTGATTCCATATAAGATATTACGACAGCTCCCCCATAATGTGTGCACTTGGAGAATTTGCGTTTGAATGCAAAGTGCACCATTTGTTGAACATGAGAAGCTCCCCCAATATCTTTAGGAAACAAGCATGGTATGGAGATGTGTATATCAAGATATATAAGCATAGCACACATAATCATCCTAACATAGAGTAGCACACATAATAGTCGTCCATACACATCCATACACGAATTATTGGAAGTAGCAAATGGTTCTTGAAAAACTCAAAGCAAATAAGCACAAGCCATATAAAATCCAAATAAAGCAACTCCCATGGCTTGTGATAATCAAAGAACCCCGTGGTTCCTAGACTCTACTCTCTTCTCCCCCTTTGGCATCGGAACACCAAAAAGGCGAAGAAAAGGTAGAGATGCTATCGCACCCATCAATAGAACTCATGCCCGGAGGAGTAGGAGCTCGCGCCCTCATCGCGCGAAGCCGCATCACCTTCATCTTCATCACCACCATCACCAGGAGGAGTAGGAGCACGAGCAGTCCTAGGAGGGAGGCTACCATGAGCATACATGGAGAAGTCGAAGTTCTGGATCATCTCATCGGTAAGTAGAGGCATCTCCCACTGAGGTGCAACCACAGGCTCCATCTCCGGTCCAGAAGGAGGAACAGGGTGGTTCCGTGAAGCCATGAACTCATTCTGTCGCCTCCGTGTCTCCTGGTTCATAGTAAGGCTCTGATGTGCAACATCATTGGTGTTCTTGCACATTTGCCACATGCTGGAGAAGAAGCGAGCGGCACCATGCTTGGGGCGCCGAGAGTAGCTGGAGCTAGCATCATGATCATGGCGTTCCTTGGAACGGCGCTCAGTGGTGGGCATCATGGAGGGAACATCCGGACGAGTGGCCTCCTGAGTGGGAATCTTGAAGGGGTCCATGATGACTTTTTCACCAAGAGTGTTGAGAGGAGCGGGAACGATGTAGTTGATGAGCCGCTGAACATACTGAGCATAGTTGGGAGTCATGCGGTCCATAACTGCACGCTTCAGTTCACAGTGAATAAGATCACAGCCATCAATCTTCCTTACCCTGTCAGGATGACAATAGTACATCAGATTGAGATGATAGTTCCTGACTTCACTGGTGTCGCCAGACTTGCTGATGAGGTTCTCACGGAACATCTTGGCAAGGACAAGGTATGAGTAGTACATCCCAGAGATAGTGGGAGGTCCAGGTATAGGGTTCGCAGGATAGCAGAAAGAGATGTCACCCTTAGTAAGCTTGGACCGTGAATGAATCTTGTATCCTGGAGCACTGTCACCACCACAACCCATAGCTGCACGGAACTGAGAGTAGGTGCATGAGTACTTTCTCTTGCCAGTCATCCAGGTGATGGTGCGGTCCTCATCATCATGGAAGAAAACGGTGCAGTGGAACTGACGGACAAGGAGGGGACAAAAGGTAGGATCCTCTTGTTGATCATCGGGCTTGAGGCACACGAGGTCATATAGTCCCATACCCTTCAAGGTTTCAACCACAAAGCGGTACTTTGTGGCCTCATGCAAGCCAAGCTCGACAGGGTTGATGGCCTTGGGTGATACAATATCACCATTCTTCATAAACTCATGAGAATCATAGTAACCATCCCATAGGACTGCTTGAGTCTTGGTCCAGAAGAACTTGTCCCCTTGAGTGTAAGTCCGTTGCTCAAAGCGATACGGATTCACCGTTCTCAATTCCTGCCACTCAAGACGGTTTACATTCCCAACATTGAAAGTTGGCACTATTTCATCATCCTCTTGGGCGGCATGCTTATCCTTTCTCTTGCCACTAACAGACTTGGTTCTACCCCCAGCTGAGCTGCCAAGAAGTACGTTGAAGGTTGATGGTGGCGAAATGTGATGCGGCGCAACAACGGGATTCCAGCGCCAACGTGGAACCTGCACAACAAAACCAAAGTACTTTGCCCCAACGAAACAGTGGGTTGTCAATCTCACCGGCTTGCTGTAACAAAGGATTAACCGTATTGTGTGGAAGATGATTGTTTGCAAGAAAACAGTAAAACAAGTATTGCGGTAGATTGTATGCGATGTAAAGAATAGGACCGGGGTCCACAGTTCACTAGAGGTGTCTCTCCCATAAGATAAAAGCATGTTGGGTGAACAAATTTCAGTCGGGCAATTGACAAATAGAAAAGGGCATAACAATGCATATACATGATATGATAAATATAGTGAGATTTAATCCGGGCATTACGACAAAGTACATAGACCGCCATCCAATGCATCTATGCCTAAAAAGTCCACCTTCAGGTTATCATCCGAACCTCATTCAGTATTAAGTTGCAAAGCAACAGACAATTGCATTAAGTATGGTGCGTAATGTAATCGACAACTACATCCTTAGACATAGAATCAATGTTTTATCCCTAGTGGCAACAGCACATCACAACCTTAGAACTTTCTGTCACTGTCCCAGGTGTCAATGAAGGCATGAACCCACTATCGAGCATAAATACTCCCTCTTGGAGTTAAGAGTAAAAACTTGGCCAGAGCCTCTACTAATAACGGAGAGCATGCAAGATCATAAACAACACATAAACAATAGATTGAAAATCACCATAACATAGTATTCTCTATCCATCGGATCCCGACAAACACAACATATAGTATTACAGATAGATGATCTTGATCATGTTAGGCAGCTCACAAGATCCAACAATGAAGCACAATTAGGAGAAGACGACCATCTAGCTACTGCTATGGACCCATAGTCCAGGGGTGAACTACTCACTCATCACTCCGGAGCGATCATGGCGATGAAGAGTCCTCGGAGATGAATCCCCTCTCCGGCAGGGTGCGGAGGCGATCTCCTGAATCCCGAGATGGGATTCGCGGCGGCGGCGTCTCTGGAAGGTTTTCCGTATCGTGGTTCTCGGGGGGTTTCGCGACGGAGGCTATAAGTAGGCGAAAGGGCAGGTCAAGAGGCGGCACGAGGGCCCAGAGACGGGGCGCGCGGACTGGCCGCGCCGCCCGTCACTGGCCACCTCGTGGCCCCACTTCGACTCCCCTTCGGTCTTCGGAAGCTTTGTGCAAAAATAGGACCCTGGGCGGTGATTTCGTCCAATTCCGAGAATATTTCCTTACTAGGATTTCTGAAACCAAAAACAGCAGAAAACAACGGCTCTTCGGCGTCTTGTTAATAGGTTAGTTCAGAAAATGCGTAAATACGACATATAATGTGCATAAAACATGTAGGTATCATCAATAAAGTAGCATGGAACATAAGAAATTATCGATACGTTGGAGACGTATCAGCATCCCCAAGCTTAGTTCTGCTCGTCCCGAGCAGGTAAAACGATAACAAAGATAATTTCGAAGTGACATGCCATCATAATCTTGATCATACTATTTGTAAACATATGTAATGAATGCAGCGATCAAAACAATGGTAATGACATGAGTAAACAAATGAATCATAAAGCAAAGACTTTTCATGAATAGTACTTCAAGACAAGCATCAATAAGTCTTGCATAAGAGTTAACTCATAAAGCAATAAATCAAAGTAAAGGTGTTGAAGCAACACAAAGGAAGATTAAGTTTCAGCGGTTGCTTTCAACTTATAACATGTATATCTCATGGATATTGTCAACATAAAGTAATATAACAAGTGCAATATGCAAGTATGTAGGAATCAATGCACAGTTCACACAAGTGTTTGCTTCTTAAGGTGGAGGAGATAGGTAAACCGACTCAACAATAAAAGTAAAAGAAAGGTCCTTCAAGAGGAAAGCATCGATTGCTGTATTTGTGCTAGGGCTTTTATTTTGAAAACATGAAACAATTTTGTCAACGGTAGTAATAAAGCATATGAGTTATGTAAATTATATCTTACAAGTTGCAAGCCTCATGCATAGTGTACCAATAGTGCCCGCACCTTGTCCTACTTAGCTTGGACTACCGGATCTTTGCAATGCCATGTTTCAACCAAGTGTCACAAAGGGGTACCTCCATGCCGCCTGTACAAAGGTCTAAGGAGAAAGCTCGCATTTTGGATTTCTCGCTTTTGATTATTCTCAACTTAGACATCCATACCGGGACAACATGGACAACAGATAATGGACTCCTCTTAAATGCATAAGCATGTAGCAACAATTATTATTCTCATATGAGATTGAGGATATATGTCCAAAACTGAAACTTCAACCATGATTCATGGCTTTAGTTAGCGGCCCAATGTTCTTCTCTAACAATTTGCATGCTCCAATCATTAAGGTGATAGATCCTTCAGACAAGACGGACATGCATAGCAACTCACATGATATTCAACAAAGAATAGTTGATGGCGTTCCCCAGAAGCATGGTTATCGCACAACAAGCAACTTAATAAAAGATAAAGTGCATAAGTACATATTCAATACTACGATAGTTTTTAAGGCTATTTTGTCCCATGAGCTATATATTGCAAAGGTGAATGATGGAATTTTAAAGGTAGCACTCAAGCAATTTACTTTGGAATGGCGGAGAAATACCATGTAGTAGGTAGGTATGGTGGACACAAATGACATAGTAGTTGGCTCAAGGATTTTGGATGCATGAGAAGTATTCCCTCTCGATACAAGGTTTAGGCTAGCAAGGTTATTTGAAGCAAACTCAAGGATGAACCGGTGCAGCAAAACTCACATAAAAGACATATTGTAAACATTATAAGACTCTACACCGTCTTCCTTGTTGTTCAAAACTCAATACTAGATATTATCTAGACCTTAGAGAGACCAAATATGCAAACCAAATTTTAGCAAGCTCTATGTATTTCTTCATTAATGGGTGCAAAGTATATGATGCAAGAGCTTAAACATGAGCACAACAATTGCCAAGTATCACATTATCCAAGACATTTTAGAATTACTACATGTAGCATTTTCCAATTCCAACCATATAACAATTTAACGAAGAAGAAACTTCGCCTTGAATATTATGAGTAAAGCCTAAGGACATATTTGTCCATATGCAACAGCGGAGCGTGTCTCTCTCCCACAAAGTGAATGCTAGGATCCATTTTATTCAAACAAAAACAAAAACAAAAACAAAAACAAACCGACGCTCCAAGTAAAGAACACAAGATGTGACCGAATAAAAATATAGTTTCAGGGGAGGAACCTGATGATGTTGTCGATGAAGAAGGGGATGCCATCCCCAAGCTTAGACGCTTGAGTCTTCTTAAAATATGCAGGGGTGAACCACGGGGCATCCCCAAGCTTAGAGCTTTCACTCCTCTTGATCATAGTATATCATACTCCTCTCTTGACCCTTGAAAACTTCCTTCACACCAAACTTCAAGCAAACTCATTAGAGCGTTAGTGCACAATTAATAATTCACACATTCAGAGGTGACACAATAATTCTTTACACTTCTGGACATTGCATAAAGCTACTCGACATTAGTGGATCAAAGAAATTCATCCAACATAGCAAAAGAGGCAATGCGAAATAAAAGGCAGAATCTGTCAAAAACAGAACAGTTTGTAAAGACGAATTTTAAAGTGGCACCAGACTTGCTCAAATGGAAAAACTCAAAACTAATGAAAGTTGCGTACATATCTGAGGATCACGCTCGTAAATTGGCAGATTTTTTCGAATTTTCTACAGAGACTTGTGCCCAGATTCGTGACAGACAGCAATGCTGTTTCTGCGCAGCGATCCCAAATATAACATCAACTTTGACATAGAAACTTTACTTGGCACAAAAACATGATAAGGAGAGGTTGCTACAGTAGTAAACAACTTCCAAGACTCAAATATAAAACAAAGTACTATAGTAAAAACATGGGTTGTCTCCCATAAGCGCCTTTCAGCTAGGCGCAGAAAGTGCAAATCAAGTATTATCAAGAGTAGAAGCATCAACATCATTATTTTTCATGCAAACACAACTTGTTGCAGAGGGTACTTTAGGTGCTCCATTATCTAAATTTTCTATGGTGGTGCTAGGGGTTTTAGCAATTTTAGGCCTATAATAATTCTTTTGTTTAGGCACTTTAGAGGCATACATGAATTTTTGCTCTTTACCCACATAAGCTTTCTCATTATACTTGAGAGAAGAAAAGGTTGAACCCAAGGTTCCCATAGCTTTTTCAAGTTCATCAATCCTATTGGTTTGATTATCATGAACAACACAAGTTCCTAGGACACTAATTCTTTCATCAATTCCTCCTAGGGATTTATCAAGTTCATCAGTTTTATCCAATAACATTTCCAATTTAGTTTCAATACTTGGAAAATTTTTCTCTATGGTTTCCAATTTTTTCATAACATCCTCAAGAGAGATTTCAATTTTAACTTCATTAACAGGTGGTATTCCGACAAGACTCTCAATGATGCAACTAGCTTCTAAAGCGGGAGTACCTAGGAAATTACCTCCCGAAAGAGTATCAAGAACATACCTATTCCAACTAGATAAACCAACATAAAAGTTCCTAAGAAGGATAGTAGTGGAGTGTTTCTTAATGCACCTATGATGAGCATTACTAATTCTGTACCAAGCATCTTTAAAACTTTCTCCACCTTGTTGCTTAAAAGAACGAACTTCAACTTCAGGATTACTCATTTTAGTAGCAATAAAGTAAACTAGGCAAATAAAGTAAAGATAAGTAACTAATTTTTTTTTGATATAGAGAGCAAGACAGTAAATAAAGTAAAACTAGCAACTAATTTTTTTGTGTTTTGTTTAGGTGCAGCAAACAAAGTAGTAAATAAAGCAAGACAAAAACAAAGTAAAGAGATTGAGAAGTGGAGACTCCCCTTGCAGCGTGTCTTGATCTCCCGGCAACGGCGCCAGAAAAAGTGCTTGATGTGCGTAGATGTACACGTCCGTTGGGAACCCCAAGAGGAAGGTATGATGCGCACAGCGGCAAGTTTTCCCTCAGAAAGAAACCAAGGTTTAATCGGACCAGTAGGAGCCAAGAAGCACGTTGAAGGTTGATGGTGGCGAAATGTGATGCGGCGCAACAACAGGGATTCCGGCGCCAACGTGGAACACAACAAAACCAAAGTACTTTGCCCCAACGAAAAGTGAGGTTGTCAATCTCACCGGCTTGCTGTAACAAAGGATTAACCGTATTGTGTGGAAGATGATTGTTTGCAAGAAAACAAGTATTGCGGTAGATTGTATGCGATGTAAAGAATAGGACCGGGGTCCACAGTTCACTAGAGGTGTCTCTCCCATAAGATAAAAGCATGTTGGGTGAACAAATTACAGTCGGGCAATTGACAAATAGAAAAGGGCATAACAATGCATATACATGATATGATAAATATAGTGAGATTTAATCCGGGCATTACGACAAAGTACATAGACCGCCATCCACCTGCATCTATGCCTAAAAAGTCCACCTTCAGGTTATCATCCGAACCCCATTCAGTATTAAGTTGCAAAGCAACAGACAATTGCATTAAGTATGGTGCGTAATGTAATCGACAACTACATCCTTAGACATAGAATCAATGTTTTATCCCTAGTGGCAACAGCACATCACAACCTTAGAACTTTCTGTCACTGTCCCAGGTGTCAATGAAGGCATGAACCCACTATCGAGCATAAATACTCCCTCTTGGAGTTAAGAGTAAAAACTTGGCCAGAGCCTCTACTAATAACGGAGAGCATGCAAGATCATAAACAACACATAAACAATAGATTGATAATCACCATAACATAGTATTCTCTATCCATCGGATCCCGACAAACACAACATATAGTATTACAGATAGATGATCTTGATCATGTTAGGCAGCTCACAAGATCCAACAATGAAGCACAATTAGGAGAAGACGACCATCTAGCTACTGCGGACCCATAGTCCAGGGGTGAACTACTCACTCATCACTCCGGAGGTGATCATGGCGATGAAGAGTCCTCGGGAGATGAATCCCCTCTCCGGCAGGGTGCCGGAGGCGATCTCTTGAATCCCCCGAGATGGGATTCGCGGCGGCGCGTCTCTGGAAGGTTTTCCGTATCGTGGTTCTCGTCGGGGTTTCGCGACGGAGGCTATAAGTAGGCGAAAGGGCAGGTCAGAGGCGGCACGAGGGGCCGGGGACGGGCCGCGCGGCCGGGGCCTGGGCCGCGCCGCCTGTCACCTGGCCACCTCGTGGCCCCACCGACTCCCCTTCGGTCTTGGAAGCTTCGTGCAAAAATAGGACCCAGCGGTGATTTCGTCCAATTCCGAGAATATTTCCTTACTAGGATTTCTGAAACCAAAAACAGCAGAAAACAGCAACGGCTCTTCGGCATCTTGTTAATAGGTTAGTTCCAGAAAATGCGTAAATACGACATATAATGTGCATAAAACATGTAGGTATCATCAATAAAGTAGCATGGAACATAAGAAATTATCGATACGTTGGAGACATATCAGCACTATTTCATCATCCTCTTGGGCGGCATGCTTATCCTTTCTCTTGCTAACAGACTTGGTTCTACCCCCAGCTGAGCTGCCAATGTCAGTACCCTGATGAGTTTGAGGGGGTACGCGACCACTAGAACGGCGGGGAGGATCAGCAGTCCTTCCTCTCTTGGCAACATTGCCACGGCCCTCACCACTCCAACTACCCGAAGACATGGTCCTCCTTGATCAAGAGATCAAGAAGAACACGAGGTAGGTCTTCAAACCCAAGAACTCCAAGATTTCCCAAAATAGCTTGAGAGGGACCAAATCCTTTGGTGGAGTTGCTCCAAGGGGCCCGATCTATGGTTTGGTGGAGTTTGAGGGAGTGCTTGTGGTGGGAAGACCCTAGAGCATGTGGGAGGTGATGGGGGCGGCGGCCATGGAGGTGTGGAGGTTTGGGGGTAATGAGGAAGAAGACCCCAAGGGGTATCCTCCTCCACTCATAACAGGCCGTGCGCCCGGTCGGAAACCCGGTCGAACCGGACCTGGCGCCGGCTGGTCCGGCGCAGAGGCCGGTCCAACCGGACCAGAGACCGGCCACCCAGTTTTATCTCTTTTTCGCCTCGTTTTGCCCCTATGCTTTGTGTAAATGTGTGTGAATGCTCAGATGATGACATGTACATATAGATAGATAGATGATGATGAGATGAGCATAGACATGGGGTTGGAAACACAAGATTCTCTAGGCATACCCGTTGGAGAGAAAATCCAAACAAGATGTAAATAGCAACAATGGGTATGAGTCGAGATATATATCAAGAATCATAAGTCATTTTGAAATGATTTTTGCAATAAGATCATTTGGCCTTATATAGTCAAATCAAGTTGTAATGAAGGCTCAATGAGGGGCGGGGGATTACTCCCCCTATGTGAAAGCGCAAATGTCATGAGACCTCGAAGAGACATGCTTGGGTCCATATAATGACATTGGGTCTATTTATGTTGCACACATAGGTATGCATCATACCAAGACATGGTAGGATGACTATCCCCATATGTGATGTGCCTCTAAGCTAGATAGTTAGATAAATGCAAGAATATAGTGCAAGAAGTTGATTCAATCCAAGTTTTTAGGATCAAGAATACCAAGTTCTCCTCTCAAGTTTACAAACCGGGCTTCATCCAAAGGCTTAGTGAAAATATCCGCCAATTGGTAGGTTGTTCCCACATGAGTGAGATCAATATCCTTATTGGCAACATGGTCACGTAGGAAGTGATGGCGAATGTCAATATGTTTGGTGCGACAATGTTGAACCGGGTTATTGGCGATCTTTATTGCACTTTCATTGTCACATAGAAGAGGCACCGTACCAAGAGACACACCATAGTCTTTCAAGGTTTGCTTCATCCATAGCAATTGAGTGCAACAAGATGCCGCGGATATGTATTCGGCTTCGGCGGTGGATAAAGCGGTGGAGTTTTGTTTCTTGGATGACCAACTCACCAATGACCGGCCAATAAATTGGCAAGCCCCGGAGGTAGACTTCCGGTCAACCTTATCACCGGCCCAATCGGAGTCCGAGTAGCCAATGAGTTCAAAGGTTGACCCCTTTGGATACCATAGCCCGAGAGTAGGAGTGAGAACAAGGTATCTTAGAATCCGTTTGACCGCCATCAAATGGCTCTCCTTAGGAGCGGATTGAAAACGAGCACACATCCCTACACTTAGCATGATATCCGGCCTAGAGGCACAAAGGTAGAGCAAGGATCCTATCATGGAACGGTATACCTTTATATCCACATCCTTCTCACCGTCACATGAGCCAAGTTGCCCCTTTACGGGCATGGGTGTCTTCATTGGGCTTGCATTGGTCATGTTGAATTTCTTGAGCATGTCCTTCACATACTTTTCTTGAGAGATGAAGGTGCCTTTTGCAAGTTGCCTCACTTGGAAGCCTAGGAAGAACTTCAACTCTCCCATCATGGACATCTCAAATTTCCTAGTCATCAATAGCTCAAAAGCTTTGTTATGATTGGGGTTAGTTCCACCAAATATAATATCATCAACATATATTTGACATATAAACAAGCCACCCCCTTTAACCCGTTTGGTGAAAAGGGTGGAATCGACCGTACCCATGCAAAACCCATCTTGTAGTAGGAAATCCCTAAGGAACTCATACCAAGCACGTGGAGCTTGCTTGAGACCGTAGAGTGCCTTATGGAGTAAATACACATGGTTGGGTCGGCATGGGTCTTCGAAACCCGGGGGTTGAGCTACATATGCGGTTTCTTTTAGAGGACCATTCAAAAATGCACTTTTCACATCCATTTGGTATAGTTTGAAATTGTGGAAAGATGCAAATGCAAGCAAAAGACGAATAGCTTCAAGACGGGCTACCGGCGCAAAGGTATCCTCAAAATCCATACCTTCTATTTGGGCAAACCCTTGCGCCACTAACCTTGCTTTATTTCTAATAACAATACCATCCTCATCTTGCTTGTTCTTGAACACCCATTTGGTCCCAATGACATTGATGCGATGATCCTTGGGTCTCTCAACTAGAGACCATACTTCATTGCGGGTGAAACACTCCAATTCTTCTTGCATGGCAATGACCCAATCCGGATCAACCAAGGCTTCATGTACCTTGAGTGGCTCAAAACTAGACACAAAAGCATGATGTTGACAATAAGTCATAAGTAATGCATGGTGTCTACGAGTTACCACTCCTTTTGAGATGCTACCAAGGACAAGATCTACTTTCATGTCACTTGCCCTTGTAGCCGCCTTGATCTTCCGAATGGTTCCTTCATGATCAATGAATTCATCTCTTGCTAATACTTGATCATGAGGGACAACTTGAGCTTGAACATGAGTTGAAGATGTTTCTTGATCATCATCATGGTCTTGCTCAGTGGATTGAGGGCTTTCTTCTTGTTCTTCGGGATGTGGCTCATCTTGAGTGGAGGATACATCTTGGGTTGCACTTGATGGTTCAACTTGAGTTGAGCTAGGCTCAACTTGAGGCGAGCTTGATACTTCTATTCCATCACCTTGATCATCACTATGAACTTCCATGGGCCGGATGTGTCCAATGCCCATATGCTTGATGGCACTAGATGGATCATCATCATTACCTGCAACACATGGAACAACTTGCTCCACTTGGGAGCCATTATCCTCCAAGAACACCACGTCACAAGATACTTCAATAGTCCCAGTGGACCGGTTGTAGTATCTATAGGCGTGGGAGTTCTCCGCATATCCAACGAAAATGCCCTCTATAGTTCTAGTTTCAAATTTACCAAGCTTCCCTTTATTGTTCTTAACAAGACATTTGCATCCAAAGACACAAATGTACATGACATTAGGCTTGTTACCTGTGAGAAGCTCATATGGAGTTTTGTTGTGGAGGGGGCGGAGGAAGAGCCGGTTGGAGTAGTGGACAGCTGTAGAGATGGCTTCTCCCCAAAAGTTGTGGGGTGAGTTGAATTCACTCAACATGGTTCTTGCCATCTCAATGATAGTCCGGTTCTTCCTTTCAACAACACCATTTTGTTGAGGGGTATACGGAGCTGAAAACTCATGCTTGATGCCCTCATCATCAACAAACTCTTGCATAGTGTAGTTCTTGAACTCGGTGCCATTGTCGGTCCTAATCGCCTTGATCTCGGATTCATATGTACGTTGAGCTTTCTTGGCGAAGGTGATGAACTCTCTATGGGTCTCATCCTTAGACTTAAGGAGAAAGACCCAAGAGTATCTTGAGTAATCATCAACAATGACAAGTCCATACTTGCTCCCACCAAGAGTATCATAATGTGATGGCCCAAAGAGATCCAAATGAAGGAGCTCCAAAGGCCTAGATGTGGTGACAATACTCTTGATAGGATGTTTCTTCTTGAGTTGTTTTCCGGCTACACATGCACTACATACACGATCTTTCTCAAAGGAAATGCCGGTTAGTCCAACAATGTGCTCACCCTTTAGGAGTTGTTTAAGATTCCTCATATTAACATGACCAAGGCGGCGATGCCACAACCAACCTTCGTCATGCTTGGCCGCCATTAGACATGTGGAGGGAGAGGGGCTCTCTTTCGAGAGGTCAACCACGTAAAGGTTGTTCTCCACATATCCAACAAGGACCAATTTGAGATTGTCACTCCTAAAGACTTGCACATAATATTTAGTAAAATATGAATTGTAACCGGCATCGGCAAGATGGTATATAGAAAGCAAGTTATAACCAAGGTGTTCAACAAGCATGACCGTCTCAAGGCACAAGTCCTTAGAGATTGCCACCTTGCCATACCCAAGTACCTTTCCCTTTGAGTTGTCACCAAAGGTAATGCTTGACTTCTTGTTAATATCTTCAATGAATTGGTCAAGCACACCTCTTCCTCCGGTCATATGATTGGTGCATCCACTATCAAACACCCATTTTGGACCACCGGAGGAATACCCCTACAAAATCAAGTAGAGGATTTAGGAACCCATTGATTAATGGGTTCCCTAGTCATGGCAACAAGATCTTTTGGTACCCAAATCGAGTACCCTCTATAAGCATAGCCATTACGAGGACCAACATAGTTAGCATAAACATCACCATAATAATCAACAAATAAAGCATAGTGATTGTTTGGCCCCGTGCGGTCACCACTAGTGGCTTTGCCCTTTGGGGTTTTGCCATCATTAGTGACCTTCTTGTTCTTTTCTTGAGCGGGCTTCTCTTTCTTGTAGTTGTTCTTCTTGTAGGGCTTGGGAACATACCCAAGTCCATACTTTTGATTGTTTGACCTTTGCTTACTCAAGAGGTCATCCAATCCCATCTTACTCTTGGTTGTGGTGAACTTGGCAAGTTCTTTCTTCAACCTAACATTTTCCTCAAGAGTAGTTGCTTGCTCACAAGCCGATTCATTAGGATAATAGTTGAGACCATATTTGGTTACCAAAGATTCAAGATATGTATTGGTCTCAACATGCAAAGATAGTTCCTCTTGTAAACGAACATGTTCCGCAACAAGCTTAGCATGCTCACTAGTAAAGGTGGTGGAGGAACTAGCAACATTTTTATCAACAATAGAATCATTCATTGATTCAAGAGCTTTAGAGTAGGTCTCTTGGAGTAGGTCATGGTTCTTTCCAAGTTTCTTGAGCTCATCCTTAACAAGCTTGTTAGCTCTTTCAAGGTGGTCAAGATCCCTAGTGAGAGAAGCATGAGCAACTTCAAGTTCCTCCTTTGAGGCATTAAGCTCTTGGGTCAATGATTGAGCCCTTTCAATAGTTTCAAGATCCTTAACTTTATCTAGTTCATAAGTTTCAATTTGTTGCTTAAGACCTTGAGATATGCACCTTTCGATTTTTAGCTCTTGTCTTAGGAGATTGAATCTCCTTTCCTTATCATTCAAATGATATTCTAATTCCTCAATGGACTCATCCTTTTCTTTGAGAGAGTCCATCAAGAAATCAAATTTGACAAGAGCTTCACCACGAAGGGTGCATCTAACATTGTAAAGTTCCTTAAGCACAGTTAATTCATCTTGATTTTCAGCTTCATTATCAAGGACACTAGACAAAGAAGGTGGGGGTTCCATTACCTTGGTTTCTCTTGCCATAAGACAAGAGCCAACGGTTGTAGATGAGGAAGAGTCGTCGGAGTCATCATCTTGTGTCATTCTTGCCATGAAGGAAGAACCAACATCATTCTCCGTGGAGTAATCCTTGGAGTAGTCATATGTGAAGAGTGACCCGGGCTTAGAGAAAGCCAAACCGGCCACTCCGGCCTCCTTCTCCTCATCTTCCTCTTCTTCATCGGACAAGTACTCGGCCCCAACAAAGGCTCTTCCCTTGTTCCTCTTGTATCGGTCGTTGATTGGGTTTGGCTTCAATCTTGGCTTGACCCCTTTGATGAACTTTGGCTTGTCTACCCTCTTCTCATAAGGGCACTCATTTGCAAAGTGGCTCTCTTCATCACAATTGTAGCAAGTTCTCTTCTTCTTCTTGTCATTGAGGAGCATTGGCAACTTTCCCTTGTACTTCTTGGCAAAGAAGGCAAAGTCGGTAGCAATGTCACTAGTTGAAGTCATCTCCTCATCTTCTTCAATTTCATATTATTCTTCTCCTCCATGGTCAGCTCTAGCCTTGAGAGCAAGGTTGTGTGGCGCTTCATGGTTGTGTGAGGCTTCATCAACACGGTTCATTGCCATGAGCATTTTTCCTGCCTTGGCCATGTTTTCATTGGCGGCCACATAGGAGACTAGATCATCGGAGTTCAGATCGGCACTCTTGGTCATGATTTGCAAGTTGAGTGCAAGGTTGGTATCTTCTTGCTTGACAGCAATCATAGCAATGACCTTGGACTTTATGAATCCTTCATTCATTTCAAAGCCGTCATCATACTTCTCAGCACCAAGTCCCTTGATCCTTACTTTAAGAGCACCAAGCCTTGCATAGGCATCGGCCAAGGATTCTCCTTCTCGAATCATGAACCGGTGAGCTTCTTGCTTTGCGGTCTCATAAAGAGATGATTGGATCAAATCGGTTCCCTCTTTGAGTACTACGATTCGATCCCACAACTCTTTAGCGGAGCTGATGTCATTGACTTGATCAAGGAGCTTGCGATTGATGCCACTTCTAATCTTGTCACGTGCGGAGGCATTGAGTTGACGGTTGTAGAACTCGGTGGAGGTCAATCGAATGGGATCTTGTGGCTCCCGGTATCCATGAAGAATGATCTCCCATAGCTCCACACTGCAGCTGCGAATATGAGATTCCATAGAAGATTTCCAATGTGGAAAGTGAGTTCCATCAAAATGGGGAACGGTCCCACTATGGTTTATATGAGGCATGGGTGAAGTGTTTCTGGGATAGTCATGGTTAACTTCATTGTAAGTTTCCTTAGAGCCCGAAGTCCCACTACGAGCTCCACTAGCAGTTAGGTTCTTAAGCATGACAGACATTTCTGCCATTTGGCTTTGTAGTTCATCCTCCTTTTTCTTCTTCTCGGCATCATATGCCAAGAATCTAGATTTCATTTCTTTAACCGAAAGGTTAGAGTCATCATCTAGACCCTCGAATAGTTTATCCATCTCACTCTTAAGGCGGTGAAGCCCTTAAAAAGAGGGGTTAATTATTGGTTTGCCACTACACCCCGCGCAACACTCAGTTTTGCCACTAGAGCAGAATGGTGCTCAGTTTTGCCACTAGTCTGTGTGCAACGACTCGTTCCGTGAGTCTGCCGTTTCATTCAGGTCAACGTCCTTGACTCGGCTGTTTCAGGTGGGACCAGGCGGAGACGCATTTGAAAAGAGGACCGGCTGTTTCAGGTGGGACCAGGCGGAGACGCATTTGAAAAGAGGACCGTTGCTGGCCGTTTCACGTGGGACCCACAAGGCAACCGTTGGAGCTCAACCCCATTTAAAATCCCTGATCGCGCGGCGGAGCTCGCAGCGGTGAGAAGAAATCGACGGGGTTGGAGACGGGAGCTGCGGAGGGCGCAGCCGTCTGCCAGAAGCACCTCACGGTTCAGATCCCGCGCCACCTCTATCCATGTCTTCTTCTAGCTCCCGTGCCACCTCTCGGTTCGAGCTTCCGGTGCGCATGGAGATGCCGATCCTCCTCTGTCCGCGGTGCCGGGCGCCCGTTGATCGGAGGATTTCGCGCACACCGAAGAACACCAATCGTCCGTTCTACGTGTGCAGCAGCGAGAAAGGGGTAAGAATAGTGGAAATTTCAGTATTTTGTGCATAGTTTGTGCTCAATGTGGTTGATCTCTTTCGTGTGCTTGCAGATAAAATGCTTCTTCGTTTGGGTCGATGTTTTGCTCCAGACGCTGATGAATCAGCTGCTAGATGAGCACGAAGAATGGTTGCCCATCTTGCCACAGACGACACGGGTCGCCGCGATAGCTAGTGCAGAAGAGACGCAGGGCGGAGCACGCATTGACAGAGAGGTAGCTTTTGAGCTAAGGTGGATGAACCAGAAGATTAGAGAGCTCGAAGATCAATCAAAAATTTGGAATTACATTTGTGCATTTGTAGGTGGTATTGTCATCGCACTAGGTTTAATGTTGACATTGTATGGAAAGGCATGACTTTGTCATGAATTTGTGATGAATTTGTAGGCTTCAAATTGTATGAACTTGTAAGCTTGAATTTGCAAGCTTGAAATAAATAAATCTGATCAAAATTCGATAGTGGCAAAGATTTGGCTTTGGGCAGATGAGAAGGGTGTTTAAAAAAACGGTGAAAAATGAACAAACAAAAAAGGGTGCGGCCAGGACTCGAACCCAAGACCGCTTTGTTTGGTAGCGTGAAGGATTGCTCTGGTAACCAGTGGGGTGGATGGACAGATATTGAAAAGCAAAAGGAAGAAATCTAGCTATAGTTAGTTCTAGTTCGTGACTTGGTTTATGGTGTAAGGACGCATATGTTTGTTCTTTGTGTTTATGGACGCTGCTTAACCAAAAAAAGGGTGTGTCTTTGTTATTTCAAGCATTACGTGTTTGTGGTTTAGGTTGGAAAAATAATCAAACAAAAAAAGGTGCAGCTTTCTATTTTTGCGAGGGAAAAAGGGTGCATTTATCTGATTTCAAGCATTGCGTGTTTGTGATTTTTTGTTTCATACTTATATGGGTACCCTACTTATATTACATCAAAGTTCATACTTGGATCCATGTTTGTGATTTCATAATTCATCACACCCTTGATATATTACATCGAAATCATAGAAAACTAAGATATATGAGATGCAAATATTGGTAGCCAGATCATCACGCAAAATAACTTAGATAAATTCGATACATAAGATGCTTAGTTCCACCATTACACGGAAATAACTTAGATAGATAGATGGGTACCCTAGATAGATAGATAGATGGGTACCCTAGATAGATAAGTTCAGTGACACACGACTTGACACGACTCGACACGGAACCACATAGAAAATGAAAAAAGCTAAAAAAACATGACGAGCTTGACGAGAACACATCTTGGCCGCACCACCTGCCGCAGCACCTGCGCCGCACCACCGTCTTCACCAGCGTCTTCACTTGTAGTACGGGAGGCAGTGCATAGGTTTCCCGGAGAAGAAGATGGCGTCGCAATCGGTGAAGACGTTGTAGGTGGTGAAGAAGATTGACTCGCAGCCGCACCAGAAGACCTCACC
Source organism: Lolium multiflorum (assembly GCA_030979885.1). NCBI lineage: Eukaryota > Viridiplantae > Streptophyta > Magnoliopsida > Poales > Poaceae > Lolium > Lolium multiflorum. The sequence goes on along the minus strand of CM061750.1, from coordinate 178,845,304 downwards.
GAGGAGGGCGTACGCGTCAAATCGGTTGGCGAAGGTGACCGTGAGCAGCTTGAGGGCGACGCCTTCACGAGACTCATTGACGTAGTACATGACGGGCGAGCCCGGTGGGAGGTGGGAGAAGCCCTCGTCGAGGAACTCTCGAGTGAGCTCGATCTCGGTCCTCCACCTCGACTTTGCCCACACACGGAGCGTGTTGTCGACGAGGACGTCCGCCGGATAGAGTAGCTCCGGCCTGGTGCGCGGACGGCGGAAGGTCGGTCCCGTGTACTGCATCTTCGGAGAGGCAGAGAGGCTCGCTTGGGTGCGTGGTGCTTTGGAGATGGAGAGGAAGAGAGGCTCGCTCGGTTGGTGTGTGGGAGAGGAAGAGAGGCCCCTTATAAAGAGGTTGGCTCATAATTCGGGTTCGTAATGATGAATTAACGCGTGTCTTGCCGTCTTCCAAAAATAATTATTGGTTTTGACGCGATCGACGATGGGACGGCCTGAGACGATGGCAAAACTGATGCGGCTGCATCGCTGCGAGAGCTGAGACGATGGCAACGCTGAGACGCTGCGTCGATGCATTAAAAGGCGTCGGCGAGTGCGTGGAAAGGGTTGTTGGCGTGGCGCCTGCATGGCGCATGCATGGCGCATGCATCGCAGGCCTAGACACGCGGGACGGCCCAACGGACCAACGGAGATTTCAGTGTTCTTATAGCCCACCGCAGAAAAGAGAAAGGAACCAATCATGTTGAAGAACGAGGGTGTCCACGGATCGGCCCCGAAACGTTCTAGAAGGCTAGATCGGACGGCTGGCGTTACCGCAGTGAACGGTCCACAATGCAAAACAGAGCAACCCACGGATCGGTCCGGTTTCCTTCTAGAAGAATAGGGTTAGCTGGTCAAAGTTAGGCTTTGACTAAATTTGAAATGAGCATAAAAAATTCAAAAAAAATCAAAAAAATGGAAAACCTTCTCACATAGACTTCTTATGTCATATACTACCCATTCTAGTTGATAAACATGGTCTACATGCTGTTCAACAAAAAAACCATGTGTCTAATGTGATATCTCGAACACTGGGGTACAAGTTCGAGGGTGAAGACAAGAGGTTTAGGGTTTGGAACATGAAAAGTTTCAAAAACCTCACCAAAGCTTCATTTTGGAGTGAATAACAAGGATCCATGCTTAGTTTTACAATTCCATGTTTCAAACTTGCTAAAATGATGGTCAAAGTTAGGTTTGACTAAATTTGAAATGAGCATAAAAAATTCAAAAAAAATCAAAAAAATGGAAAACCTTCTCACATAGACTTCTTATGTCATATACTACCCATTCTAGTTGATAAACATGGTCTACATGCTGTTCAACAAAAAAACCATGTGTCTAATGTGATATCTCAAACACTGGGGTACAAGTTCGAGGGTGAAGACAAGAGGTTTAGGGTTTGGAACATGAAAAGTTTCAAAAACCTCACCAAAGCTTCATTTTGGAGTGAATAACAAGGATCCATGCTTAGTTTTACAATTCCATGTTTCAAACTTGCTAAAATGATGGTCAAAGTTAGGTTTGACTAAATTTGAAATGAGCATAAAAAATTCAAAAAAAATCAAAAAAATGGAAAACCTTCTCACATAGACTTCTTATGTCATATACTACCCATTCTAGTTGATAAACATGGTCTACATGCTGTTCAACAAAAAAACCATGTGTCTAATGTGATATCTCAAACACTGGGGTACAAGTTCGAGGGTGAAGACAAGAGGTTTAGGGTTTGGAACATGAAAAGTTTCAAAAACCTCACCAAAGCTTCATTTTGGAGTGAATAACAAGGATCCATGCTTAGTTTTACAATTCCATGTTTCAAACTTGCTAAAATGATGGTCAAAGTTAGGTTTGACTAAATTTGAAATGAGCATAAAAAATTCAAAAAAAATCAAAAAAATGGAAAACCTTCTCACATACTCTTCTTACATGGAATAGATGTGTAGTGAACTTATTTGGCCAATTTAGACAAGATCAAAAAAACTTGCTTAGAAATGAGGCCATTTACCCTACCTTTGGAGCTCTTTTTTAGCACATTTTGACATGAGTTCCTAAAAACATGTAATCTCATCACTCCAACATCATTCAAACATAGTTCAAACATGTACTCTAATCATTCCAACAGCATTCAAACACAAATACAACATTATTCATGAACTTTAGTTGGTTCCCACTCAATCATCTACAAAGCGTTGCGGCTTCTTCTTGGTCCTTGCGCTTCTTGCCACTACTTTGCTCCTTGTGATCCTTGTGCTCATTGCTTCTTTTCTTCTCCTCTTGGTTGGCACCTTAACTACCTCAGAGCTCACTGCCACAACTTTGTTCGAACCTACAACAGAGCTGTACAAAACAAAGGGCGGTAAGATTGTGTCAAGTGATAAATGTACACTAGTATTGGAAAGATTTACATACCAAGTAGAACTCACAACCACAGAAGGTTGGACACCAACATTTGGAGCCTCAATTTTCTCCTCAATTGGATCATCAATTGGATCATCATTTTCATTATCAATTGGATCATCATTTTTATAATTTTGTGGCTCATCAATCGGATCATCAATTGGATCATCAATTTGATCATTTTGTGGCTCATCAATTGGATCATCAATTGGATCATCACTTGTAGCCTCCACTGCATCCTCATTTTGATCATCATTTTGCTCATCATTTGAAACATCAAAACACTCTCCGAACGCTGGATCTACTGCGTTATCACAGTACTTAGCGAAATGACCAGACCCACCACACCTTGTGCACTTACGTCTCCTCGGTCCAAGTCCAGCTCCTTCGCTGCGAGGTCTTATTCTACTTTTCCTCGGTCTACCTGCTGCTCTCTTCAGAACTGGAGGGCAAAGCTTAAAACCAGGGTCCACTGGATCCCATTGTTGTTTTCCCTCCAAAGCAGGTAAGGCATGTGCATATGTGGCTTTGAACTTTGCAACAGAGTAGTAATCATGCACATACTGTTGTATGTTACCTGCTTGACCTGACAGAGTAGTGATGAAAAACAAGGCATGAATGCATGGCAACCCAGTTATCTGCCATTGCCTACAACTGCAAGTTCTAGCTTCTAAATCCACTGGATATCTCCATTCCCTCTTCTCTTTATCCAAAAATGATACCTCTGCCGTCGTAGCTGAGCAACGAGTCATGTCCATTTCCAAGCCTCTTGTTTTCTGCTTCAATTCATTCATCACGGAAGGGATTATAATGTGTCCCATGAATTTTGCCTCGGCTATTCCTGCACGAACAAGAAATTTCTGCACGTATTCTACCCTTATCTTGTCAAGCAAATCCGCCAAATAAAGACCCTTTAGTTTTCGGATCGTTGAGTTGAAAGACTCTGCAAGATTATTATGCACATAGTCAACTTTGCTCACTTCACTGAATTGGCTTCTGGCCCATAACTTGGAGTGGTGTGTTTCCAAGTATTCCTTCACTTTGTCATTTTTGTATAACTGCCTCATGTGATAGTTGTGCTTCTTCACACTGCAAGTCAAAGATGCTGGCCATAAATTGTCGGCATACACCTTTCCTTTGAATTTCTTCCCAAAATTTGCAGCAAGGTGACGCATGCATTCCCTATGCTCTACTCCAGGGAACACATTGTCCACGGCTACTTCTAAACCCTTGCAAGCATCTGTATGAATTACCAACCCATTGGGATGTGCAATAGCCCGGCGCAGATTCTGCAAAAACCAAGTCCAGCTCTCCTCAGACTCTGCCTCTATCACGCCATAAGCAACTGGAAATACAAAATTGTGTCCATCAACTGCACAAGCTGCTACTAACTGTCCTTTAAACCTCCCTGTGAGAAAAGTAGCATCAATAGCCAAATAGGGCCTGCAGCCTTCCAAAAAACCCCGGCGACAAGCCTCAAAGCAGACAAAAACCCTTCTAAAGCACTCTTTGGTCATTGTCATTCCCCTCAACGTGTACTCCACGGTGTGGTGATCAATATCTACAATACTACCTGGGCTGGTCTTCTCCACTTCACCCTTAAATGAATACAACAGTTTAAAACTTTCCTGCCAATTACCATAAATAGAATCCATAGCATGTTGTTTTCCATTGAAAACCCTCATGTATGGTACCTCTATCTTGAACTTTTCTTTGAGCTTCTTCTGCAACTCCTTTGTACCCACTTGATGGTCTTCTGTCACCCACCGTTTTACTTCTTCAGCCACCCATCTTGACTTGGCTCTACTAATTGTTTCCTTCCTCAGGGTTGATTCCAGGCATGTGTGCCTAAAAGGGTTCACTTTGACTTGAACATTCGTGCTATTTCGCATTTTAGACGCGTGCATCCTCCATGGACAATCTTCAGTCGGACAGTGCACTCTGTAACGTACTCTGTCGCTCTTGTCAACTTCAAATGTACGCTCTGCCCTGATGCAGTATGTCACAAGTGCATTTCTACACTCACTCATGGATGCAAAGATGGTACCTTCTTCCATCTGAGAGTTTGCAGGGTCCCATTCAATAGCTGGAAGGTCTTCGTCCTCAACCTCCTCATCATCAATCACAAAAGCCTCATTGTCACACTCATCTCGGTTTTCAGCCCGACATGGCCGTCGTAAATTCTGCACAACATCAGAATATAGCCTCTCTTCATCATCGATGTATTCAGGCTCCACTTCTCTTGGGACCCTACTGCCGGTGCCCATGTTTGACGAGCCACCACGTCGCCGTGCACTAACTGAAGCTCCCCTAACTGAACTGTTCTGGCTAGAGCTGCCATTACGACGACATGAATCTGTCCGAGAAGTTCCAACTGCCGGCACAACCACATCATTTTGCAGCCTCACATGAAATTGCTCTTTCTCCTTATGCTTAGCAAACATGGTAGCGAGCTCTTCATCATTACTAACTTTCACCCAATCAATTCCCCCATCGTAGTATTTGAATTCCACTTCATCATGCATACCCCAAGGATCGGTGTGTTGCTGGGTGGCGGGAGCAGGGGTAGTTCGGTCTTCACCTATTTGTCATTGCGCGGTCCTACCTGTAAGATCTGGCCCCACTTTCAGTAACGGCAAGAGACGGAAACGTTTGAAGCCTGGCCGTTTGGCCTCGACAGAGCAGCTGCGCCAGAAGCGGTGGCAAAACTGAGCACCATTCTGCTCTAGTGGCAAAACTGAGTCATGCGCGGGCTGTAGTGGCAAACCAATAATTAACCCTAAAAAGAGTCCAGGCCCAAGAAGTATGATTAAGGGGGGGTGAATAGGTTTCTACAGATTTTAATTCTTTCTTTGCAATATTAGGCTTTGCGGAATATAAAGGTGAGCCTAATGCAAACTAGGTGAAGCAACCTATATGAGGATACAACTAACTCGAGCACGAAGGCTCTCACAGGCAGTTAAATCACAAGTAAGGAGTTCGGTTAGAGATAACCGATAGCACGCGGAGATGAGGATGTATTCCCGTGTTCCCTTGCTTTGCAACAAGGTACGTCACGTTTGGAGGAGTGGAGGTCCCACGAAGGATTCCCGCGCCACGAAGGCTCACCCTATTCTCCGGAGCCTATCCCACGAAGGAATAGCTCTCTCACTTGTGGTAGACTTTGAGGTAGCCTCCAAACCTTCACAATCTTGCCCGGAGCAGATCCACAGCCCGGATGCTTCCGGACTCCTCTTGCCCACCTAGGGTTTCCAAGGAACCCTAGGAAGCAAGCTTCTTGATGAATACAAGGGGGAATGAGATTTGGCTTGGTAGAACGGTAGATCGGGTCCTCCTCTATCGTTTCCCCGGAGGGATTTGAGTTTGGGTGGAGGAGGAGGGAGATATGAGGCTTTTGGTGTTTCTAACAATGGAGTATGAGAGAAGGAGCTCAAGAACAGCTTGTAGTGTAGTGCCTAATTGTCTAGAGGTAGGAGAAGGGCTATTTATAGTGTTCTTCGAAATATGGCCGTTGGCCACTTGCCACCTCAGCTTTTCCTCGACAAACCCGGTTCAACCGGACCAGGGACCGGACTGCCCGGTGCAGAGGCCGGTCGGACCGGGCTGGTGACCGGAGCTTCTTTTCGTCGTCCAGAGGCTCCTCCGGTTGGCGCCCGGTTGGCAACAGGTCGACCGGACCGTGCGCCGGACTCGCCGGTCTGTAGGCCGGCTGACCGGTGATGTCTACAGGTGCTTCTATTCTTGTAGACAGTGTTGGGCCTCCAAGAGCAGAGGTTTGTAGAACAGCAGCAAGTTTCCCTTAAGTGGATTACCCAAGGTTTATCGAACTCGGGGAGGAAGAGGTCAAAGATATCCCTCTCATGCAACCCTGCAACCACAAAGCAAGAAGTCTCTTGTGTCCCCAACACACCTAATAGGTGCACTAGTTCGGCGAAGAGATAGTGAAATACAAGTGGTATGAATGAATATGAGCAGTAGTACGGCGCCAGAAAATATGGCGTGCAGTTGATGGTAGTAATATTGTAGGAAGTAAACATGCAGTAGTAACGCAGCAGTAGTAATTCATAAAAGTAACAAGCGTGATAGCGTATTTAGGAACAAGGCCTAGGGATTAGACTTTCACTGGACACTCTCAACATTGATCACATAACAGAATAGATAAATGCATACTCTACACTCTCTTGTTGGATGATGAACACATTGCGTAGGATTACACGAACCCTCAATGCCGGAGTTAACAAGCTCCACAATTCAATGTTCATATTTAAGTAACCTTAGAGTGTAAGATAGATCAATACGACTAAACCAAGTACTAACGTAGCATGCACACTGTCACCTTCATGCTTATGTAGGAGGAATAATACACATCAATACTATCATAGCAATAGTTAACTTCGCAATCTACAAGAGATCATGATCATAGCATAAACCAAGTACTAACACGGATGTCGTGCAGGAGGAATAAAACTACTTTAATAACATTGCTAGAGTAGCACATAGATAAATTGTGATACAAAACACATTGCAATCATAAAGAGATATAAATAAGCACTTCACTACGCCATTCATAACAGTGAATAAGTATTCTGTGAAATATAGCCTAAGAGACCCACACGGTGCACACACTGTCACCTTTACACACGTGGGACAAGGAGTCTCCGGAGATCACATAAGTAAAACTCACTTGACTAGCATAATGACATCTAGATTACAAGCATCATCATATGAATCTCAATCATGTAAGGCAGCTCATGAGATTATTGTATTGAAGTACATAGGAGAGAGATGAACCACATAGCTACCGTACAGCCCCGAGCCTCGATGGAGAACTACTCCCTCCTCATGGGAGCAGCAGCGGTGATGAAGATGGCGGTGGAGATGGCAGCGGTGTCGATGGAGAAGCCTTAGGGGCACTTCCCCGTCCCGGCGGCGTGCGAGAGAGACTCTGTCCCCCGGATCTTGGCCCGCGATGGCGGTGGCTCGGAAGGTTTCGCGTGCCGTGGCTTCCTCTGTAAGGGTTTTCGATGCGGGGCTTTATATAGGCGAAAGGGCAGCCTCGGAGGGTCGAAGGGCAACGACACCATGGCGGCGCGGCCAGGGCCCGCCGCGCCACCCTATCATCCAGGCCACAGGGGCCCTCTCGCGCTCTCGGGTGTTCTGGATGCTTTCGGGCAAAATAGGAACCTGGTGATACGTCTCCAACGTATCGATAATTTCTTATGTTCCATGCTACTTTATTGATGATACCTACATGTTTTATGCACATTATATGTCATATTTATGCATTTTACGGAACTAACCTATTAACAAGATGCCGAGAGCCGTTCTGTTTTCTGTTTTTGGTTTCGAAATCCTAGTAAAGAAATATTCTCGAATTGACGAAACTTTCGCCCGGGGTCCTATTTTTGCACGAAGCTTCCAGAAGACCGAAGACCTAACGAAGTGGGGCCACGAGGCGGCCGGGAGGGTGGCCGGCGCGGCCCAAGCCCCGGCCGCGCCGACCTGCCCTGGGCCCTCGTGTGGCCTCGCGTTGACCCTCCGCCTTTAAAGCTTCCGTCACGAAACCCCCGGCACCGAGAGCCACGATACGGAAAACCTTACAGGAGCCCCGCCGCGAATCCCATCTCGGGGGATTTGGAGATCGCCTCCGGCACCCTGCCGGAGAGGGATTCATCTCCGGAGGACTCTACACCGCCATGGTCGCCTCCGGAGTGATGAGTGAGTAGTTCACCCCTGGACCATGGGTCCATAGCAGTAGCTAGATGGTCGTCTTCTCCTTGTTGTGCTTCATTGTTGGATCTTGTGAGCTGCCTAACATGATCAAGATCATCTATATGTAATTCTATATGTTGTGTTTGTCGGGATCCGATGGATAGAGAGTACTATGATTATGGTGATTATCAATCTATTGTTCATGTGTTGTTTATGATCTTGCATGCTCTCCGTTATTAGTAGAGGCTCTGGCCAAGTTTTTACTCTTAACTCCAAGAGGGAGTATTTATGCTCGATAGTGGGTTCATGCCTCCATTGAATCTGGGACAGTGACAGAAAGTTCTAAGGTTGTGGATGTGCTGTTGCCACTAGGGATAAAACATTGATGCTATGTCTAAGGATGTAGTTGTTGATTACATTACGCACTTAATGCAATTGTCTGTTGCTTTGCAACTTAATATTGGAGGGGGTTCGGATGATAACTGAAGGTGGACTTTTTAGGCATAGATGCGGATGGATGCGGTCTATGTACTTTGTCGTAATGCCCAATTAAATCTCACTATATTTACCATGTCATGTATATGCATTGTTATGCCTTTCTCTATTTGTCAATTGCCCGACTGTAATTTGTTCACCCAACATGCTTTTATCTTATGGGAGAGACACCTCTAGTGAGCTGTGGACCCCGGTCCTATTCTTTACATAGCATACAATCTACTTGTTTTACTGTTTTCTTTGCAAACATCTTCCACTCGATACGTTTAATCCTTTGTTACAGCAAGCCGGTGAGATTGACAACCTCACTGTTTCGTTGGGACAAAGTACTTGGGTTGTGTTGTGCAGTTCCGCGTTGGCGCCGGAATCCCTGGTGTTGCGCCGCATCACATTTCGCGACCATCAACCTTCAACGTGCTTCTTGGCTCCTACTGGTTCGATTAAACCTTGGTTTCATCTGAGAAACTTGCTTCTATACGCATCATACCTTCCACTTGGGGTTCCCAACGACGTGTGCATCTACGCGTATCAAGCTAAATTTCTGCGCCGTTGCGGGGAGATCACTGCAAGGGGAGTCTCCACTTCTCAATCTCTTTACTTTGTTATTGTCTTGCTTTATTTTATTTACTACTTTGTTTGCTGCACTAAATCAAAACACAAAAAAATTAGTTGCTAGTTTTACTTTATTTACTGTCTTGCTCTCTATATCGAAAACACAAAAAATTAGTTATTTGCATTTACTCTATCTAGTTTGTTTAATTTTACTGCTACTAAAATGAGTAATCCTGAAGTTGAAGTTCGTTCTTTTAAGCAACAAGGAGGAGAAAGTTTTAAAGATGCTTGGTATAGAATTAGTAATGCTCATCAAAGGTGCATTAAGAAACACTCCACCACTATCCTTCTTAGGAACTTTTATGTTGGTTTATCTAGTTGGAATAGATATGTTCTTGATACTCTTTCGGGAGGTAATTTCCTAGGTACTCCCGCTCTAGAAGCTAGTTGCATCATTGAGAGTCTAGTTGGAATACCACCTGTTAATGAAGTTAAAATTGAAATCTCTCTTGAGGATGTTATGAAAAAATTGGAAACCATAGAGAAAAATTTTCCAAGTATTGAAACTAAATTGGAAATGTTATTGGATAAAACTGATGAACTTGACAAATCCCTAGGAGGAATTGATGAAAGAATTAGTGTCCTAGGAACTTGTGTTATCCATGATAATCAAACCAATAGGATTGATGAACTTGAAAAAGCTATGGGAACCTTGGGTTCAACCTTTTCTTCTCTCAAGTATAATGAGAAAGCTTATGTGGGTAAAGAGCAAAAATTCATGTATGCCTCTAAAGTGCCTAAACAAAAGAATTACTATAGGCCTAAAATTGCTAAAACCCCTAGCACCACCATAGAAAATTTAGATAATGGAGCACCTAAAGTACCCTCTGCAACAAGTTGTGTTTGCATGAAAAATAATAATGTTGATGCTTCTACTCTCGATGTTACTTGATTTGCACTTTCTGCGCCTAGCTGAAAGGCGTTAAAGAAAAGCGCTTATGGGAGACAACCCATGTTTTTACCTACAGCAATTTTTTGTTTTGTTGAGTCTTGGAAGTTGTTTACTACTGTAGCAACCTCTCCTTATCAAGTTTTTGTGCCAAGTAAAGTTTCTATGTCAAAGTTGATGTTATATTTGGGATTGCTGCGCAGAAACAGCATTGCTGTCTGTCACGAATCTGGGCACAATTCTCTGTAGAAAATTCGAAAAAATCTGCCAATTTACGAGCATGATCCTCAGATATGTACGCAACTTTCATTAGTTTTGAGTTTTTCCATTTGAGCAAGTCTGGTGCCATTTCTAAATTCGTCTTTACGGACTGTTCTGTTTTTGACAGATTCTGCCTTTTATTTCGCATTGCCTCTTTTGCTATGTTGGATTTATTTCTTTGATCCATTAATGTCCAGTAGCATTATGCAATGTCCAGAAGTGAAAATAATGATTGTGTCACCTCTGAATGTGTGAATTATTAATTGTGCACTAACCCTCTAATGAGTTTGCTTGAAGTTTGGTGTGAAGGAAGTTTTCAAGGGTCAAGAGAGGAGAATGATATACTATGATCAAGAGGAGTGAAAGCTCTAAGCTTGGGGATGCCCCCGTGGTTCACCCCTGCATATTTTAAGAAGACTCAAGCGTCTAAGCTTGGGGATGCCCAAGGCATCCTTCTTCATCTACAACATCATCAGGTTCCTCCCCTGAAACTATATTTTTATTCAATCACATCTTGTATTCTTTGCTTGGAGCGTCGGTTTGTTTCGTTTTTGTTTTTTGTTTGAATAAGATGGATCCTAGCATTCACTTTGTGGGAGAGAGACACGCTCCGCTGTTGCATATGGACACATGTGTCCTTAGGCTTTACTCATAATGTTCAAGGCGAAGTTTCTTCTTCGTTAAATTGTTATATGGATGGAATTGGAAAATGCTACATGTAGTAATTCTAAAATGTCTTGGATAATGTGATACTTGGCAATTGTTGTGCTCATGTTTAAGCTCTTGCATCATATGCTTTGCACCCATTAATGAAGAAATACATAGAGCTTGCTAAAATTTGATTTGCATATTTGGTTTCTCTAAGGTCTAGATAATATCTAGTATTGAGTTTTGAACAACAAGGAAGACAGTGTAGAGTCTTATAATGTTTACAATATGTCTTTTATGTGAGTTTTGCTGCACTTGTTCATCCTTGAGTTTGCTTCAAATAACCTTGCTAGCTTAAACCTTGTATCGAGAGGGAATACTTCTCATGCATCCAAAATCCTTGAGCCAACCACTATGCCATTTGTGTCCACCATACCTACCTACTACATGGTATTTCTCCGCCATTCCAAAGTAAATTGCTTGAGTGCTACCTTTAAAATTCCATCATTCACCTTTGCAATATATAGCTCATGGGACAAAATAGCCTTAAAACTATCGTATTGAATATGTACTTATGCACTTTATATTTTATTAAGTTGCTTGTTGTGCGATAACCATGCTTCTGGGGAACGCCATCAACTATTGTTGAATATCATGTGAGTTGCTATGCATGTCCGTCTTGTCTGAAGGTCTATCATTTTAGTGGTTGGAGCATGCAAAATTGTTAGAGAAGAACATTGGGCCGCTAACTAAAGCCATGAACCATGGTGGAAGTTTCAGTTTTGGACATATATCCTCAATCTCATATGAGAATAATAACTTTGCTACATGCTTATGCATTTAAGAGGAGTCCATTATCTGTTGTCCATGTTGTCCCGGTATGGATGTCTAAGTTGAGAATAATCAAAAGCGAGAAATCCAAAATGCGAGCTTTCTCCTTAGACCTTTGTACAGGCGGCATGGAGGTACCTTTGTGACACTTGGTTGAAACATGGCATGCGAAGACCCGGTAGTCCAAGTTAAGTAGGACGAGGTGCGGGCACTATTAGTATACTATGCATGAGGCTTGCAACTTGTAAGATATAATTTTCATAACTTATATGCTTTATTACTACCGTTGACAAAATTGTTTCATGTTTTCAAAATAAAAGCTCTAGCACAAATAAGCAATCGATGCTTTCCTCTTTGAAGGACCATTCTTTTACTTTTATTGTTGAGTCAGTTTACCTATCTCCTTCCACCTTAAGAAGCAAACACTTGTGAACTTGCATTGATTCCTACATACTTGCATATTGCACTGTTATATTACTTTATGTTGACAATATCCATGAGATATACATGTTATAAGTTGAAAGCAAGCGCTGAAACTTAATCTTCCTATGTGTTGCTTCAACACCTTTACTTTGATTTATTGCTTTATGAGTTAACTCTTATGCAAGACTTATTGATGCTTGTCTTGAAGTACTATTCATGAAAAGTCTTTGCTTTATGATTCAGTTGTTTACTCATGTCATTACCTTTGCTTTGATCGCTGCATTCATTACATATGTTTACAAATAGTATGATCAAGATTATGATGGCATGTCACTTCAGAAATTATCTTTGTTATCGTTTTACCTGCACGACAACTAAGCTTGGGGATGCTGATACGTCTCCAACGTATCGATAATTTCTTATGTTCCATGCTACTTTATTGATGATACCTACATGTTTTATGCACATTATATGTCATATTTATGCATTTTCTGGAACTAACCTATTAACAAGATGCCGAAGAGCCAGTTCTTGTTTTGCTGTTTTTGGTTTCAGAAATCCTAGTAAAGAAATATTCTCGAATTGGACGAAACTTTCGCCCGGGTCCTATTTTTGCACGAAGCTTCAGGAAGACCGAAGACCTAACGAAGTGGGGCCACGAGGCGGCCAGAGGGTGGCGGCGCGGCCCAAACCACGCGCGCCGACCTGCCCCTGGGCCCCTCGTGTGGCCCCTCGCGTTGACCCTCCGCCTCTTAAAGCCCGTCGCGAGCCCCCCACCAAGGCACGATACGGAAAACCTTACGGAGACGCCGCGCCGCGTCCCATCTCGGGGGATTCGGAGATCGCCTCCGGCTGCCGAGGGATTCATCTCCCGGAGGACTCTACACCGCCATGGTCGCCTCGGAGTGATGAGTGAGTAGTTCACCCTGGACCATGGGTCCATAGCAGTAGCTAGATGGTCGTCTTCTCCTTGTTGTGCTTCATTGTTGGATCTTGTGAGCTGCCTAACATGATCAAGATCATCTATATGTAATTCTATATGTTGTGTTTGTCGGGATCCGATGGATAGAGAGTACTATGATTATGGTGATTATCAATCTATTGTTCATGTGTTGTTTATGATCTTGCATGCTCTCCGTTATTAGTAGAGGCTCTGGCCAAGTTTTTACTCTTAACTCCAAGAGGGAGTATTTATGCTCGATAGTGGGTTCATGCCTCCATTGAATGTGGGACAGTGACAGAAAGTTCTAAGGTTGTGGATGTGCTGTTGCCACTAGGGATAAAACATTGATGCTATGTCTAAGGATGTAGTTGTTGATTACATTACGCACCATACTTAATGCAATTGTCTGTTGCTTTGCAACTTAATACTGGAGGGGGTTCGGATGATAACCTGAAGGTGGACTTTTTAGGCATAGATGCAGTTGGATGGCGGTCTATGTACTTTGTCGTAATGCCAATTAAATCTCACTATATTTACCATGTCATGTTTATGCATTGTTATGCCTTTCTCTATTTGTCAATTGCCCGACTGTAATTTGTTCACCCAACATGCTTTTATCTTATGGGAGAGACACCTCTAGTGAACTGTGGACCCCGGTCCTATTCTTTACATAGCATACAATCTACTTGTTTTACTTGTTTTCTTTGCAAACATCTTCCACTCGATACGTTTAATCCTTTGTTACAGCAAGCCGGTGAGATTGACAACCTCACTGTTTCGTTGGGACAAAGTACTTGGGTTGTGTTGTGCAGGTTCACGTTGGCGCCGGAATCCCTGGTGTTGCGCCACATCACATTTCGCGACCATCAACCTTCAACGTGCTTCTTGGCTCCTACTGGTTCGATTAAACCTTGGTTTCATACTGAGGGAAACTTGCTTCTATACGCATCATACCTTCCACTTGGGGTTCCCAACGGACGTGTGCATCTACGCGTATCACCTGGGCGTTGATTTTGTCCAATTCCGAGAATATTTCCTTACTAGGATTTCTGAAACCAAAAACAGCAGAAAACAGGAACTGGCACTTGGCATCTTGTTAATAGGTTAGTTCAGAAAATGCACAAATATGACATAAAGTGTGCATAAAACATGTAGGTATCATCAATAAAGTAGCATGGAACATAAGAAATTATCGATACGTCGGGACGTATCAGCATCCCCAAGCTTAGTTCTGCTCGTCCCGGCGGTAAAACGATAACAAAGATAATTTCTGAAGTGACATGCTATCATAATCTTGATCATACTATTTGTAAACATATGTAATGAATGCAGCGATCAAAACAATGACATGAGTAAACAACTGAATCATAAAGCAAAGACTTTTCATGAATAGTACTTCAAGACAAGCATCAATAAGTCTTGCATAAGAGTTAACTCATAAAGCAATAAATCAAAGTAAAGGTATTGAAGCAACACAATGGAAGATTAAGTTTCAGCAGTTGCTTTCAACTTGTAACATGTATATCTCATGGATAGTTGTCAATGCAAAGTAATATAACAAGTGCAATATGCAAGTATGTAGGAATCAATGCACAGTTCACACAAGTGTTTGCTTCTTAAGGTGGAAAAGATAGGTGAACTGACTCAACATAAAAGTAAAAGAAAGGTCCTTCAAAGAGGAAAGCATCGATTGCTATATTTGTGCTAGAGCTTTTATTTTGAAAACATGAAGAGAGCATAAAAGTGAAGTTTTGAGAGGTGTTTGTTGTTGTCAACGAATGGTAGCGGGTACTCTAACCCCCTTGCCAGACAAACCTTCAAAGAGCGGCTCCCATTTTATTTTATTTTTGGGTGGCACTCCTTCCAACCTTTCTTTCACAAACCATGGCTAACCGAATCCTCGGGTGCCTGCCAACAATCTCATACCATGAAGGAGTGCCTTTTTATTTTAGTTTTATTATGATGACACTCCTCCCCACCTTTGCTTTCTCAAGCCATGGCTAACCGAATCCTTCGGGTGCCGTCCAACAATCACATACCATGGAGGAGTGTCTATTTTTGTTAATTAATTTGGGACTGGGAATCCCATTGCCCGCTCTTTTTGCAAAATTATTGGATAAGCGGATGAAGCCACTAGTCCATTTGTGAAAGTTGCCCAACAAGATTGAAAGATAAACACCACATACTTCCTCATGAGCTATAAAACATTGACACAAATAAGAGGTAATAACTTTTGAATTGTTTAAAGGTAGCACTCAAGCAATTTACTTTGGAATGAGAAATACCATGTAGTAGGTAGGTATGGTGGACACAAATGGCATAGTAGTTGGCTCAAGGATTTTGGGATGCATGAGAAGTAATCCCTCTCGATACAAGGTTTAGGCTAGCAAGGTTTATTTGAAACAAACACAAGGATGAACTGGTGCAGCAAAACTCACATAAAAGACATATTGTAAACATTATAAAACTCTACACCGTCCTCCTTGTTGTTCAAAACTCAATACTAGAAATTATCTAGACCTTAGAGAGACCAAATATGCAAACCAAATTTTAGCAAGCTCTATGTATTTCTTCATTAATGGGTGCAAAGTATATGATGCAAGAGCTTAAACATGAGCACAACAATTGCCAAGTATCACATTATCCAAGACATTTTACCAATTACTACATGTAGCATTTTCCAATTCCAACCATATAACAATTTAACGAAGAGGAAACTTCGCCATGAATATTATGAGCTAAGAACACATGTGTTCATATGAACCAGCGGAGCGTGTCTCTCTCCACACAAGGATGAACTTATTCAGAGAACTAAGATAACAAAACAAAAATAAAAGCACACACAGACGCTCCAAATAAAGTACATAAGATGTGACTGAATAAAAATATAGTTTCAGGGGAGGAACCTGAAGATGTTGTCGATGAAGAAGGGGATGCCTTGGGCATCCCCAAGCTTAGACGCTTGAGTCTTCTTAGAATATGCAGGGGTGAACCACGGGGGCATCCCCAAGCTTAGAGCTTTCACTCCTCTTGATCATAGTATATCATACTCCTCTCTTGACCCTTGAAAACTTCCTTCACACCAAACTTCAAGCAAACTCATTAGAGGGTTAGTGCATAATCAAAAATTCACATGTTCAGAGGTGACACAATCATTCTTAATACTTCTGGACATTGCACAAAACTTCTGAAAGTTAATGGAACAAAGAAACTCATTCAACTTAACAAAAGCGGCAATGCGAAATAAAAGGCAGAATCTGTCAAAAACAGAACAGTCCGTAAAGACGAATTTTAAAATGGCATCAGACTTGCTCAAATGGAAAAACTCAAAACTAATGTAAGTTGCGTACATATCTGAGGATCACGCTCGTAAATTGGCAGATTTTTTCGAATTTTCTACAGAGACTTGTGCCAGAATTCGTGACAGACAGCAATGCTGTTTCTGCGCAGCGATCCCAAATATAACATCAACTTTAACATAGAAACTTTACTTGGCACAAAAACATGATAAGGAGAGGTTGCTACAGTAGTAAACAACTTCCAAGACTCAACAAAACAAAAATTGCTGTAGTAAAATAAACACATGGGTTATCTCCCAAGAAGTTCTTTCTTTATAGCCATTAAGATGGGCTCAGCAGTTTTAATGATGCACTCGCAAGAAATAGAAGTTGAAGCAAAAGAGAGCATCAAGAGGCAAATTCAAAACACTTTTAAGTCTAACATGCTTCCTATGCATAGGAATCTTGTAAATAAACAAGTTCATGAAGAGCAAAGTAACAAGCATAGGAAGATAAAACAAGTGTAGCTTCAAAAATTTCAGCACATAGAGAGATGTTTTAGTAACATGAAAATTTTTACAACCATATTTTCCTCTCTCATAATAACTTTCAGTAGCAACATGAGCAAACTCAACAATATAACTATCACATAAAGCATTCTTATCATGAGTCTCATGCATAAAATAATTACTACTCCCAACATAAGCATAGTCATTCTTATTAATTGTAGTGGGAGCAAATTCAACAAAGTAGCTATCAAATATAGGAGGTATATTGTAATCATAATCAAATTTATCCTCCATAACAGGTGGTAACAAAAGACTACTATCATTATAATCATCATAAATGGGAGGCAAAGTATCATCAAAGTAAATTTTCTCCTCAATGCTTGGGGGACTAAAAATATCATGCTCATCAAAGCCAGCTTCCCCAAGCTTAGAATTTTCCATAGCATTAGCAACAATAGTGTTCAAAGCATTCATATTAATATGTTCCATGGGTTTTTTAATTTTTGCATCAAACCATCCATGTCTTAAATCAGGAAATAGAATAAGAAGCTCATTGTTGTCCATTATGCCTAACTAGTGTAAACAAGAAACCAAATGTCGCAATTGCAGAGTCTAAAGGAAATAGCTTCGAGTACTTACAACGGCGCCGGGAGTGAGTACCTTTTACCTTTCCTCCCCGGCAACGGCGCCAGAAAAGTGCTTGATGTCTACGGGTGCTTCTATTCTTGTAGACAGTGTTGGGCCTCCAAGAGCAGAGGTTTGTAGAACAGCAGCAAGTTTCCCTTAAGTGGATTACCCAAGGTTTATCGAACTCAGGGAAGAAGAGGTCAAAGATATCCCTCTCATGCAACCCTGCAACCACAAAGCAAGAAGTCTCTTGTGTCCCCAACACACCTAATAGGTGCACTAGTTCGGCGAAGAGATAGTGAAATACAAGTGGTATGAATGAATATGAGCGTAGTACGGCGCCAGAAAATAGCTCGCGGCGTGCGATTGATGGTAGTAATATTGTAGGAAGTAAACATGCAATAGTAACGAGTAGTAATTCAAAAAACATAACAAGCAGTGATAGCGTATTTAGGAACAAGGCCTAGGGATTAGACTTTCACTAGCGGACACTCTCAACATTGATCACATAACAGAATAGATAAATGCATACTCTACACTCTCTTGTTGGATGATGAACACATTGCGTAGGATTACACGAACCCTCAATGCCGGAGTTAACAAGCTCCACAATTCAATGTTCATATTTAAGTAACCTTAGAGTGTAAGATAGATCAATACGACTAAACCAAGTACTAACGTAGCATGCACACTGTCACCTTCATGCTTATGTAGGAGGAATAATACACATCAATACTATCATAGCAATAGTTAACTTCGCAATCTACAAGAGATCATGATCATAGCATAAACCAAGTACTAACACGGATGCACACACTATCACCATTACATCGTGCAGGAGGAATAAAACTACTTTAATAACATTGCTAGAGTAGCACATAGATAAATTGTGATACAAAACACATTGCAATCATAAAGAGATATAAATAAGCACTTCACTACGCCATTCATAACAGTGAATAAGTATTCTGTGAAATATAGCCTAAGAGACCCACACGGTGCACACACTGTCACCTTTACACACGTGGGACAAGGAGTCTCCGGAGATCACATAAGTAAAACTCACTTGACTAGCATAATGACATCTAGATTACAAGCATCATCATATGAATCTCAATTATGTAAGGCAGCTCATGAGATTATTGTATTGAAGTACATAGGAGAGAGATGAACCACATAGCTACCGGTACAGCCCCGAGCCTCGATGGAGAACTACTCCCTCCTCATGGGAGCAGCAGCGGTGATGAAGATGGCGGTGGAGATGGCAGCGGTGTCGATGGAGAAGCCTTCCGGGGGCACTTCCCCGTCCGGCGGCGTGCCGGAACAGAGACTCTGTCCCCAGATCTTGGCTTCGCGATGGTGGTGGCTCGGAAGGTTTCGTGCCGTGGCTTCCTGCGTGGGTTTTCGACACGGGGGCTTTATATAGGCGAAAGGGCAGCCTCGGAGGGTCGAAGGGGCGACGACACCATAGGCTGGCGCGGCCGGGCCCGGGCGCGCCACCTATCATCAGGGCCACAGGCCCCCCTCTGGCGGCTCTCGGGTGTTCTGGATGCTTCCGGGCAAAATAGGAACCTGGGCGTTGATTTCGTCCAATTCCGAGAATATTTCGTTACTAGGATTTCTGAAACCAAAAAACAGCAGAAAACAGGAACTGGCACTTCGGCATCTTGTTAATAGGTTAGTTCCAGAAAATGCACAAATATGACATAAAGTGTGCATAAAACATGTAGGTATCATCAATAAAGTAGCATGGAACATAAGAAATTATCGATACGTCGGAGACGTATCAACCGGTCGGCAACCGGATTTGCTGTGTTCTTGTGTGGAGCCCGGTTGGCGACCGGTCGACCGGGTCGTGCGCCGGATGCTCCGGTTGGCGACCGGTGGACCGAGCTGCGCGCCGGACTGGCCGGTTGCTGGCCCGGTTGGACCGGGCTGCAGACCGGATTTCTGCTGTAGACCCCTTTTCGATTGTTGTTGAAGTGGGGGTCTCCTTTAGCCTTCTTGTTCCTTTGATACACCATTTATGCCTCATTGCCTAAAACCTGAGATTATCCTTATAAACATATTAGGCCAAATACTCTAGCACGGTGTCATTGTTACCAAAATAATGGATAAGGGTAAAATACCCTTACACATATTCTTCAACATTTTCAGCAAGTTTTCAAATGCTGAGTCACACACCGTGTCTTCCATTTCAGCAAATCCAGTGTGCAGCCCAGCTTTTTCAGACCATTATCGCATCTTGGGTACAACGACTTTTTGTGATCCTCTAACATGCGATCCAAATTCTCCCTCTCCTTTTCAGTTTCACAGCGTCTCCGTGCATCAGCAATGGTCCGACCAAGATCATCAGCGGGCTCATCACGTGCCTCTTCTTCACCTTCCCCTTCACCTTCCCCTTCACCTTCCCCACCTTCAACATCCTCCATGAAAGTATCACCGAAATGATCAAGATAGTTGTCATCGATGAAATCATCCCCTTCTTCATCTTCTTCCATTATAACCCCTCTTTCTCCATGCTTGGTCCAACAATTATAGCTTGGCATGAAACCGTGCCGAAGCAGGTGCAGGTGAACTTCTCTTGAGGAAGAGTAACCCTTCTGATTCTTACAGCCAACACATGGACAGATAACAAAACCCCCTGCTTGTTCGCATTAGCCACTACGAGGAAATCTTTCAAACCCGTAGTGAACTCGCCGGAGAGTCGGTTACCGTACATCCATTGCCGATTCATCTGCATTATTATTATATAAAGTATATAATTAACCATCATGCATTTGTTAAACTAACTAGCTAGAAATAATAGAAATTAAACAATGAACTACACACATGCATATTTTATCGATGACACATGAAATGTTCAAGTTGCTAACCGCGATAGAGGAAAAATAAATGAGAAAGCTCAAGTGTGGCTCGGACACTTCATATCATGTTTCTTTCAATCTCTCGGGCATTTCATCGAACACCTTGTGTGCATAAGAGGAACCAAAATCAAACCCACCACCCACTTGTGAAGATTGTGAAGAAAGTGGCACCAAATGGCTAAGTGAGTGTGCTGAACGGGTATATATAGGGGAGGGCTTTAGTCGCGGTTGGCCAGGACTAAAGCCCCTCCCGGCACCAGCTGGCCACCGAGCGCCCTGGGCCCAGGCCTTTGGTCGCGGTTCGCCTCCCGAACCGCGACTAAAGATCCCATTAGTCACGGTTCGTATATTTTGGGGACTAATGGGGGCGGATGGAAGGCTCTTTTTCTACTAGTGATAAGTCTAGTTGTTTGTTTACATGCACATTATGGGTGTGTTGTGTTTAACTAAAGTAGTTCAATCTCAATCCTCTTTGATCTATCTAATCACGCTTTAATTTGAGATGAGGTCTACATGAAAAAGATGCCGCTCGATGTTCAATTTTAGACATTTGGAACTCACGTGGCTCTATTGAATATTCGAATCCTAAATATCTGGCAGGTATGAAAATCGAAGGAGAAGAGTGAGAGAATGGCTTTGTACTACTAGGATTCCGAGTGTCCGAAACCATCACCATCAAAAACTGGAACTCACTTTATTTCTTTTTTTTATTCCACTCCTGAAACAAGAAATGATTTCCCACAGTAGAGTGGGGCCCTTGCGGCTTGATTTCATTCCCACGATTGGTTCGTAGTTTTGTCGAGTGCTTAAAGCTCTATTTCTTGTTCACATTTAGAGCTTTCTGACGACATATCTCAAGTTCACCATACACGGTCAACCATTTGAAATTTTCTTTGAGGAGATCATTTCGCGCAACTATCGTGTTCTAACCTTTTGGTTTAAAATTCGTAGCTGAGTAGATCTATAACTTTATACGGTATATTGGGGGATTTAGATCTACTCATGTACGGATATCAAAATGAAAAATATTGAACACGAAAGTTGTGCGAAACAGAGATATGAAGGTACTCCTCGAAATAAATTTCAACAGCTAACTCTGCGCGACGAATTTGACAAAATTCGTCACAAATAGCTCAATATATGGCCACGGAATAGACATTGAAGAACTCGACGAAACTAGTGTTGTATTGTGATCCAAATTTATATACTAAAGGGAGGCTAACTTCTGACGAACGGAGGTATGCAAGATAAGTACTCATGATAATCCTGCTGATATGATGACAAAGTCAGTTCCTGTTTCCAAGTTTGAGCTTTGCTCGAGCTTGTTTGGTATAACTGTTTAGCCCAAGTGGATGTTGGCGCCAGCAAGTGTTTTTCCTTTGTTGTTCAGGAGATTGTTGAAGTTCATGCTACAAGATAGAATTTGTCTCAAGGTGGAGTTTGTTGTATTATGATCCAAATTCGTATACTAAAGGGAGGCTAACCCCGACGGAGCGAGGCCCGTCGCCGAGGCTTGGGCCGAAGCGTACGGTACGGATCGTTGGCACCGCCTATATATACATCTTGTAAGCCGCCAGCTAAGGTTTATCAGATTATAAGATAACCCACGGCGTTTGTAAACACTTCCCGATATAGTGAAGTTTTGCTGGCTAGCGCCTGTGGTTTTTTCCCTTTCTGTGTTGGAAGGGGTTTTCCACGTTAAATCTTGTGTCCCCTGCGTATATTCTTGTTTCGTTCTTTGTTATTTGCTTGTCGCTTTTATAACAACTAGGAACCAGTCACGGGAATGGATTCGCAACTACGACACATGTCTTTTTCATGTAAAATTATCTCGATTCAAAGCACTTTTATGTTGATTGGAGGAGAATTAAGATAAACTAGAGCAAGTTACTTACAAAGGATACATGGCACATGAATGAAGGGTCCACGTTTTTTTTCTTCTTTGGCTCGTCAGCTCATGGGCGGCTGTAAACGGTGGAATTAGCATTCCGCCCGGGCCAAATTTTAGGTATTTGTGGGCTGCATTAAAGTGTGTGATATGAATGGAAGGATTTTTCTTTGAACAACTAAACTATCGTTTTTCTTCACAATGAATAAAAAGTAGTTTCATGGCGAGGAACCAAACAGGCAATTCGTGGCTCATCCTTACCTAGGAGTCGCCTCAACGGGGGGACTTTGGCTCGTGTCCACCACTCTAAAAGCAGCCATCCCCGGGGCAGCTGGGTGTTGAATAATTGTCGTAAAGAAATAATTTTGAAAGCACCAAGTTTACTTTCCACTGATGGCCTCGTACGTGCCACAAAAACTTTTAGATGCAATAAAAGTTTTTGTCCATGATTTTTTTTCTTTTTTTTAATCTTTCTTGTATTAGGAATATCATTTCTTTCATCTTGGGAGCATAGGACGTTGTGTCTTGGTGTCTATTTGAGGGGTACCCCAATTTGAGTATGGAAAATGATTGCTCTCTCCCGGGTACCACGCATTGCAACCTCCTAGTGTGGAGCCGTTGGATGCAAAGAATCGTGCGGAGGCAGACACTTTTCACGTGCATGGGTCCCATACCTCTTATCTCTCCTCAACCTTATATCCTATGGATAGAAGAATCGCATGCAGCCATCCACACACGCCCCGCGCGACGCCATCCCCAACCGTCCTCTCGCCGTCGCCTCCTACTAGCAGGGACAGAGACAAGGGGGACGAGTAGGGGCTACGCCCCCCCCCCCCCTATGCTTGTGATTTTCATTGAGAGATTAGGCATGATAGATGCTTATTTAAGCTAATTTAGCTAGGTTAGCCCCCCTTATTGAGATGTCACACTAGCTTTGCCCCCCTAAGATTGGATTCTGGCTCCGTCCCTGCCTACTAGCGCGCCGTCGCTTCGTAGCCGAGCGCCGCCATCGTCGACCCGCCAAGCCGGTGAGTTCTTCTTCCCCATGGTCGGCCGGCTCCCTTCTTCCCCCAAGACGACGCCTCCCCCTCTAACCTCCCCCTTGTTTCTTCCAAATGCGTCCCAACATCGGGCACCACGAGCCACGACCGCATCGGTGGAAGATCCCCGCGCCACCCACCCCGCTCTCCGGGCTCCCCTCCCCCGAGCTCGTCCGCCGCCCGCACACAGGCCTGCATCATCATGTTGTCGCTGACCTCCAGCTCCACCCGCCCATGATTCTCCCACCCGTCATATCCCTGCACGCAACGTCTCTGGGACTTTGCTGCCTCAGGCCTTCGGCGTTGCTACCGGAGGAAGCTGGTTTTGCTAACTTAGGACTCCGACTTTGCTACCGACGGAGGATGGATTTTGCTACTGGTGGAGGCATGCTTCGCTACCTTAGGCGTCGGGCGATGCTACTAGGGGTTCCGGGCGTTGCTGCCTTTGGACAGATGGAGTGCTGCAATCTTGGGTGGCGCTCCGATCAGCTGTAGCCTGTAGGTGATGTCTCCGATTTGCAATATATGAATAATTTTTCTGCTATAACTTTTCTGTGGTTTTGCTACATTTGCACAATATGTTTGCTATGACGCCTCCGGCGAGGTAACCGGTGAGGTATCCGGCTAGTTCTCCGGCAATGTCTTAGACAAGATCGGTTTTGCTACAATAGGACATATTTTTTTGCTACGAGGTCTCCGGCGACTCTCCGGTGGAGTCTCCGACGAGCTCAGTGCCTATCTTTTATTTCATAGGTGAACCCTTTTTTACTACACTAAAGCAAAAGCGGGGTTTTTTTTTGTCGCCGCAGCAAAAATAACACATGTCAGCACGGGGCCCAGGGGCTAGAAAATCAAATCCCCCGGGGGACGCCAGTATCCGGATGACTCGCACATCTTCGAGAATCCGAAAATCGGGCGCTGGGCATGCTCCGGGGAGGATGATTAATCAATTAATCAGCACACTGGAATTTAGCTCTAGTACCATCGAAAAAAAACAACCATCAATGCATCTGCTTGTTAGTCCCCATGTCGACCAACATGCAACAGTAAACCTTCCTCATATCCATCGGAAGTGCCACGAGGGTTTGGTACCGGCGGCGATCGTGGCAAGCGATAACACTGTATGCTCTGAGCATCTCATCACGAGTCAATCCAGGTATCTCCTGTAGGGCAGCCAAGATCTCGTGATCACGAGAAGCTACAGCTACGTAGTCTATGGCCAGCGGCACTTCGATGACGCTTTCCGCCACCGGCGGCACCCCGATGTCTTTGCGGAACCGCATTTCCCTTGCTGGTGGCGTGTCGTTACGACTGCCCGGGAAGTGTTGAAGTAGCTCGAGACCTGGCTGGGAAGGAATACTTCACCGCGGTAGTGTTGCTCATCGGAGATGATGGGCGCGGATCCGATAAGCGACTTGGTTCTCATATTGATCATGACCACCCACGTCTTGTCTCCGGAGACGCGGATATCCCTGTCCCGACTGTACGGGGACGGCAGGAAGAAGACGACGACGTTAGTGTCCTCAATGCACACGACGGGGTATTCCATGCGGAAGCGAGGGAGGCACCGATAGGCATCGAGGGCCCATATCTCGCTTGAGTCGACCACGCCGTCCTTCTCCCACCCCATATCACCGTCCAGTGTCGACCTCAGGGCCCAAGTGGTGATGGTGAAGGCCTGGCGAGAAGCCGCGCACGTGGTGACGCCAAGGTCTCCGCAGCAGCAGCGGGGAGACCTCGATGAACTTCACGGCCGCGCCGCCATCAGTGGCGCACAGGTTCCTGGTCAAGTCTTTGTCCCGCGGGTCACGCACAGGCTCCACTGGGAGAGGCACAAACCTTAGCTCGGTGCTGTCCTCGGACACGTCGGAGAAGATGATGCCCCTGCACAGGTCGACCCAGTAAAAAAACCGGTCGGCGACAGGGATTACCCTGTCAGTCTCCCACCGGCCGAAATAAATCTCGCCTTTGTTCGCGTCGTGCCGCCGGACCGGAAGACGCTTGGTCTTCCACTCCAAATCGCTGGACAGGAGTTGCTGGAACTCCGCTTCCGCCCGCTTTACCCCGCCGCCATCTTCGCGCCCAGTAATGTTCATCTTCAGGTCCGTGGCCACCACAAACTCTCCATTCCCGCGGCGCAGGATGCCGGTTCTTCTCCGCTTCATCGTCCGGCCGTGGTTCCCCCTCTCATCTAAGTAACAAGGAGGGAGAAGAGACAACGACGGCAGCCGGTCGGTGCCGTCGCCAGATCTGTAGACGAAGTGATCCGTCGTGTGAGTGCGGTACTGCTGCTGCATATTCCTCACGGACATGCTAAGAAGGACGGAGTCCCCGTGGGCCGCGACAACGTGGTGATTGATCACCAGCCTGTCCGGCATGCCGTCGTCCAAATTCAGGGTCAGTTGCGACACCGCTGGGGGCTCGGCGAGACGGAAGGAGGCGCGCACGGGGAGGCCGTTGGAGGTGCGAGCCTGCGCCACCGTCTTGGCGTCGGTGCTGCTCGGGCAGGGGTTCGCCTGCGACTCACAGCGATGACGGTCGTTGTCCACGAACATCACCCAGCTAGGGTAGTCCTCCTCGTCGGCGGCGGCGGCCAACACGTTGCAGGATTGAGAGGTCTCCATGTGGAAGCAGCCCGGTCGATCCATTGTTGGGATAGCGATTTTGACCGGCCTTAATTTTGGAGCAGATCTGTTACGTACAGGTCACATCATCCGGGTGTACGGTTTTACATATTGGGCACCGGTTTAGATAGGGTTTCAGGCAAAGTGGTGTAGGAACCAAAGCAAATTTTGACGCAGAGATTGAGAAGATGTCACCGATGGAGAAAATCGTCCCTGTTGCGCTAGGTTTAGCCATTGATTCACACTAGTAGAAAAACGCTCATCTATACCGGTTCGTAAGGGCCATTCGCACCGGTTTCTCAACCGGTATAAATTATCCGCACTAAACCCCCGTGCCGGTTGCTTACGAACCGGTATTAATGGCGCCTCCACGTGGGCGCCCAGAGCTCAGGGCCAGAGCTTTGGTACCGGTTGGTAATACGAACCGTACCAAAGGTTCCCGCAGGGAATTTGCCCGAATCTGCCGCGGCAGAGAATTGAAGTTTTAGGGTTTTTGGAGGGGTTTAGGGATATCGGTTTGTTTCATATCGCGTCGATGCACCAGAAACGCGTTTGGGTTTAGGTAGTACATGAAGATCAATATGATGCATAGCAAGTTGGTGCATATAATATAACACACATGTAATTGCATAAGATCGCAAATTAAGAAGCACTATGCATGAAGATCGATCTTCATGCATAGTAGTGGTACTCTCCGAGCCGTACTCTATATATTACATGTAGCATAGTGGTACTCTTCGAGTCAACTATATATGTAACATGTACATCTTCATTCATAGTGGAACTCTGCGAATGGTGGTATGACGTCCCGAAGGAAGAATCCCGCCAATTCCTCGCCTATTGCTATGAAGCGGTCATCGATTGAGAGCTTGTTCCGCTTTGTTGCCAACTATAAAAGAATAAGATACAAATGAGTACATGAGATATGTGTGTGTGTGTATATATATATATTCAAACCACAATGAAACAACTATTACTGAAACTCAGCACAACTTATGATAAGAAAACAAATTTGTGAATATTGTTTTCGTACCTCTTTATTTCTTGCATTATTCATTCTCTCGCTGACAATTCTGTGGATGTACTCGCAAACGTAGAATCCACAGAGATCAGTCCCTTGTGGTTGTTGCGGGCATTTCTTTACAAGAATATAAGTCAATCAAACAATAGTCAAGTATGATAATTAAAGGTGTGTGGACCTAGGTAGTACTACTTACTTTCGCCTTCCATCGCAGCCTCTGTGGCCATTCATGGGACGTATCTTCCTTGATGAAAGTTGCCCATACGCTGCCCGACAAAAGAAAATGCATAAAAGAGTTATCAATTAGTTCATAGCAGGAAATTAACGAAACAAACCGATAACAATTAAAATTACCTTTTGAGCATTAAATAACAAGACAAGTATAGTTCCGGTTCTTTGCTTAGTGAGTCAAAGACTTCAACTTCTCCAATTTGCATATTGATGACGAGAAGAATAAAGTGAAACCTACGCACGTTTAAATATGTAGTGTCATATATATAAGTCATTAGTTAAAATTTTGACATACGGTGAGCAAAATATAATGTGTTATAAGACAGTAAGACTCACTGGAAGTTGTAAGGCCAAATTATTAGGTTTTTGTCACGTTGTCGCTTCAAAAACCTTAGCAAAGTCTCCGGTGTATCCTTGTTATAGACGGGATCTTCTATGGTTTTAACATGCATTGTGTGCGGGTCAATGAACCCAATGTGCGTGATTTCATCCCTTTTGCATTCGAGTATCTTCGATCTGCATAATATAGCGCACAAAGGATTATAATCTGCAGACAATGAACGAGCTGAGCTAAAGACTTCTCAAATTAAATAAATCACTTACAGACAATAGGAACTGATGATAGATTTGTCGAGGGCCCGGAGATTGTATAACTGGAAAAGCTCGTTGAAGTCAACGTTCACACAGTATTCCTGGAAGTAGTGCTCTTCCCTAACTCGCACCATGATAGTCTCGATCCCTTCCTTTGAGGCATTAAGGTACCACGAATGCAAGTTACGCATACGTGTTGGTAGCTTCCTGAGATTCTCGACCAAATCTTTCCCTTGAACAAATTGATATGCTCGTTCAGCCAAGGCGTAATCGGTTGTGTCTTGTCGAGAACTTTGAACGGCCTTCCCGTCAAACACCTTGAGAGGCTCGACCGATTGAACGGGTTGTTGTCCGAGCTGGTAGACTTGGTGTATCCCTTTTATCTCCCTGATACCCGATTTAACGGGTTTTGTCGCCTCGATCATCTTGTCATACGACCTTTCAATAGAACGCCTATAGTCAGATGGCGGCGATGGTACAGGGTCATATAGATTCTCAACGGTACGCACAACTTTCACCGGATCTAGTGTCTTCTCGAAAGGTATCTCTGGCACTTTTGGTGCAAAAAATTTCTTCACCTCGGCCTGAACGGCCTCCGCGTTTTCCTCTGGAGTTTTTTCCCAAGGTAACTTCTCAGTAGGCGGCAGTTGTTTCTCCTTTCTAGCTTTCTTCCTAGGCGGCGTACCGTTCCGCTTAACGGACGCTGTCTTACGCGGAGGATCTCGAGATGGTGGACTCACGCTGGGGTCCCTCTCAGGTAGGTGTGGACTTGGCTGCTCACCAGGACTGCCACCAGGAGGAGTCGATGGCATTTGCTGCTCATGTGTAGGAGTCGGTGGCCTTTGCAAAAGGACGACGTACTTCTTCGGCCATAGGGCGAAACCGTGCTTGACATCGGCCAGTGTCCTCTCATCTTCACCTCTAGGAATATCAAGCTCCACTTTTTCAAAACCCGAAACAACTTCATCCACCCCGACACGAACACAACCAGGTGGAATGGGCATATGATGGTGCATTGCTCCATCTTCACTTGGGTACACATAGCCGACCGCCACCTTAACAGACGCGGTCCTGATTAACATATGTAGCTCGCAATCTGTCTTCTCCGTGACATAATCCACGGGGTAGCTTCCTCCACATCCGTCAAGATGCGAGGAACCGACACTGCTTCTTCGCTGAGATGGGGCAACATCGGCTTGTGCATCCTGTAGAAACAGCTGCTGATCAGGTGCCCTCTGATTTTTCTCAAGCGCCTCCACCCTAGTCCTCAATTCTGCTAACTCGTCGGCGTCCTTCTTCTTCTTTCGCGAACGGCTTCTATAAGTGTCAGCGCTGTCCGGCCACGCTTCCTTCATGGTGAGACCTGGGCGAGCTCGTACCCGTCCAACATGTTCAGGGTTCCCCAGAGCGAGTGTCAGCTCGTCATTCTCTCGATCGGGAATGTACTCTCCCTTTCTGACCTTTTCAATTGCATCTACAAGCATCGGTACGATATCCTCAATTTTTTCCTTCCATTTTCCCTTCGCAACGATCAGCCCTGTCTTTGGGTCCAACCCTGCCCCATGAGCGAACAACCAGAACTTGGACCGTTCGGGCCAGTCCCATGTCTGTGGAACGATTCCATGATCCATCAGTTTATTCTCAAACGCTGTCCACTTCGGAATGGCACTCTTGTAGCCACCTGACCCCAAATGATGCGGAAGTTTCTTCTTTGCAGCATTTTCGGTATTTTTCTTCGATCGGGACACAAAAGTAGACGATTTCTTATAGTCCTTAAATGCGGCCCAGTGATCTTTTATCTTCACTAGATTATCATCGAATACTGGATCTTCATTCTTATATTTGTCCCATAAATTTTTCTTGAAGGTCTGGAATTGTATGGCCATCTTCTTCCATGTCCATTCCTTGACTTTATTCTTCTGGCCTTCCGTCATGTCTTCCGGTAGGCTGAACTTTGTCATGAGCGTGTCCCAAAGAAATTTTTTCATCGCGTCGTTGACATAACTAGCACCACTCTCCGGGTTCTTCGGCTTATGCCACTCTTGAATGCTGATCGGTACATGGTCCCTAACAATAACTCCGGATTGACTTGTAAATTTGCGGCAAAACTCCTTGGGCTCCACTGGTTCACCATTATCCTTGAATGCCGTGAGGGCTAACCTGCCCTCGCCCTTTAGCACCCGCGTCGGGCCTCGTTTTGATCTAACAGACTTGCTCGATGATCCAGAAGGCTAAAAGAAAAAATTATTCATTAATAAGTGCAATACAAATAAATGAATGCATCTAGGGATGAACATATAGACTAATTGATACATAGATATACACCTCGCCGGAGTTTGTGATGGACACTTCGTTGTCTCTTCTAATTTGTTCAGACTCAAGTCCCTCGCCGAAATCATTCAGAAAGTCTTGGAAATCGTTGTCATCTCCATCGTCGGGTTGCGGACCACGGGCACTCTCATAGATCAATTGCTGCACCGCTTCTTCCCCCTCCTCATCTCGGACGAAGGTGCCGTCCTCCATACCTCAATGTCACTACAAAATTAAGAAAGCAATTGTATTTCATTCATCATGTCATGATCATATAACAGATTGCTAGATGGATAACAATTGAAATGAAGAAAGCAAAAAAACCCTAACGGACCGCCACGGCCACGGACACGGTGTTCCCCCTCTCCTCTCTCTCTATGTCGCGGCGGCACCGCCACGGACTCGGCACCGCTACAGACCTAACCCTAACACTCGGCGCTCCTCCTCTCGCTCTTCTCTCTATGTCACTTAGGTTTTTTCACTTTCTTCCCTTTTTCTTTGATTTTCTTTGACCCAAATGGTGTTGTCTTGTGTTGAAATGGCACGGCAGCGGCACGGCAGCGACAGGGCAGCGGCGCGGCAGGGCACGGCAGGGC
Organism: Lolium multiflorum; assembly: GCA_030979885.1. Taxonomy (NCBI): domain Eukaryota; kingdom Viridiplantae; phylum Streptophyta; class Magnoliopsida; order Poales; family Poaceae; genus Lolium; species Lolium multiflorum. The sequence continues at coordinate 178,814,484 of CM061750.1, read as the reverse complement.
AGCGGCACGGCAGGGCACGGCAGGGCAGCGGCACGGGCACGGGCACGGCGCACGGGCAGGGCAGGGCAGCGGCACGGGCACGGCGCACGGCAGGGCAGGGCAGCGGCACGGCAGCGCACGGCAGGGCAGCGGCACGGGCACGGCGCACGCAGGGCAGCGGCACGGGCACGGCGCACGGCGGGGCGGGCAGCAGCACGGGCACGGGCACGGCGCGCCATGACCATGCCGCCGGCGCCTACCCTCCACACGGGGTAGATGGCCACGGCGCGGCGCGGCTCGTCGACCGCGGCCGGCAGTGCGGCGCGCTAGGCGGTGGCGGCGGCGGTCGGGTATTTCGTCGAACACCCTGCGGGCGTGCGTGAGGAGGCCGGCGGCGGCCGTGGCGCGGCGGCCGCGCGCGCGGGCTCCTCCCGGCGAGGCGCGCCGGCCAGGGAGGCGACGCGAGGGAGGCGAGAGAGCGAGGAGAGGGAGAGGAGGGGGTGCTCACCTCGGTGAGGGCGACGGCGCGGGGAGAGGTGGAGCGGCGCGGGCGCGGCGGCGACGCGGCGGCGGCTTCGATGAGGGCGACGGCTACGGCGAGGGCGACGGCGAGGGCGGCCGCTACGGCGACGGCGATGACGGAGTCGGCGTCGGCGACGGTCGCTCTGCGAGGTCTGGCGCGCGAGCTCTGCGAAGGAAATTGGGGAAGAAGAAGAAAATTGCCCCGCGCTAAGTCCTAACTAGGGGGAACCACCTTTGGTACCGGTTGGTACCACCAACCGGTACGAAAGGCCTTTCGTACGGTTGTGGTACCAAATTCGGTTTTTTTGTTTTTCTTTTCCTGTTTCTTTTGTTTTTGTTTTTCTTTTCTTTTTCTTTCCTGTTTCTTTTGCTGTTTCTGTTTCTTTTCTTTTTATTTTCTGTTTCTTTACTTTTTATTTTCTGTTTCTTTTCTTTTCTGTTTCTTTTCTTTTGCTTTTCTATTTCTTTTTTCTATTGCTTTTCTTTTTTTTCTGTTTCTTTTCTATTCCTGTTTCTTTTTTCTTTATTTTCTATTTATTTTTTCTATTACTTTTCTTTTTCCTTTCTTTTCTATTTCTTTTCTATTTATTTTTTCTATTGCTTTTGTTTTTCTTTTCTATTTCTTTTCTCTATTCTATTTCTTTTCTTTACTCTCGCCACGACGCCGTCCGCACAGGAAACTTTCCCGCCCCGACGTCGCGCGGGAAACTTTCCCGCCACGACGCCGCGCGTGGGAGAAAAAAGGCGGAAAAGAAAGGGCGGGAATGAAATTTTATTACGATTGAACTCGAATTAAAAGTACATAGCTTAACTGAAAATTAAAGATACATGGCCAAATTCTACTGTTGGAGTCATTCAGTCATACTCGTGCCTAGCCCTGTAGTAGTCGCCACTGTAGTCGTCGTAGTCGCCGTCATCATCGTCGCTGGCATCGGGGTCGCGGTACTCGAACGTCGGCGGGTGAGCACGCGTGGGCTGGGACTGAGGGTAGCGCAGGCGGGGGCCACGGTAGGCCATGACGCCCTGGAGAGTCCGGCCGCGCCACCACAGCCGACGGCCGGCCTCGTTGAAGTTCGGAGGAGGCGGGCCGCCCTCCTCGTGCCTGGCAAGCGCCCTCTCACGCCGATTGATGAAGAAGCTTTCCCAAGTCGGGCTGTAGTCGGGATGCCACTGGGGATTCCTCCGCTGCTCTGGCGTGAGCTCGAAGTAGTAGTGGTTCGTGATGGCCATCTCGCGCGCCACACCTAGAGGGACGGAGGGACCGGTACGCCTCCGACGCTTAGCAACCAGCCGGTCGGGACGCGGTAGCCCGGCGGGCAGGGGTAGTTCGAGGCGCAAAGCGCCTCCGCCTCCCGGGGGGTTAGAGATATTGCGATGGAAGCCATGGGAGAGAATGATGAGTCTAGATGTGATATGTAAATGGTGGCCAAGCCTACATATATATAGTGAAAAAATGGCGGGAAGACAGAGGCGGGAACCGGTGGAAAGCGTGGGAAGAAAATAGGCGGGAAGACAGATCGAGGCAAACCTTTAGTACCGGTTGGTGGGTGCAACCGGTACTAAAGTTGTCGGTGGGATAAGGACGCGTGGGTAACCTTTAGTACCGGTTGGTGGGTGCAACCGGTACTAAAGCTGTCGGCGGGATAAGGACGCCCTGCTCGATGAGATAAAGTATGTAGCGCACGACGCCCTGTCGGTGGGATAAGGACGCGTGGGTAACCTTTAGTACCGGTTGGTGTCTGCAACCGGTACTAAAGCTGTCGGCAGGATAAGGACGCTCTGCCTATAAAAGGAGCATCGATAGACCATGGGAAGCAGCTCAACAAGCCAACATGGATGGAGAGTTTCATCACCATGGATGGGGAAAGGGTTGGGAAATCTCCCGTGGCGGAACTTGTCGAAGATGCCCTTGGTGCACACGCCCTATGGCATCTTCGGAAGTTCCGCCTCGGAAAAATTTCCCTGCAAGCCCGTGGAAGACTCCATCTCCTCTAACAATGTTGGGGAAAGGGTTGGGAAATCTCCCGTGGCGGAACTTGTCGAAGATGCCCTTGGTGCACACGCCCTATGGCATCTTCGGAAGTTCCGCCTCGGAAAAATTTCCCTGCAAGCCCGTGGAAGACTCCATCTCCTCTAACAATGTTGGGGAAAGGGTTGGGAAATCTCCCGTGGCGGAACTTCTCGAATATGCCCTTGGTGCACATGCCCTATATATGGCATATTCGGAAGTTCCGCCTCGGAAAAATTTCCCTGCAAGCCCGTGACTTAACTAGTAAAACAAGCCAACCATCTCCATTGTTAATATCTTACATACAGTAACATCATTACACAAAAGTGATTTCCATATTGAGATACACAAGTTATACTCCATCTGCTCTAGTCTTCTGAGTTTTCTTCGCCCGTTTCCCTTTCTTCTTACTGCGACGCAACCATGGACAATCTTCATTGTTTAAGATGATGCTTGGGTCAATTTTTACCTTGAAGGGTGGAATATCGTCAAACTTATTATAATCTTCTGACATGTCTGTCTTGTCCTCTACTCCCACGATGTTTCTTTTTCCTGAAAGAACTATGTGCCGCTTTGGCTCATCGTATGATGTGTCCTCTTGCCTTTCTTTTCTTTTTTTCGGTTTGCTAGACATATCCTTCACATAAAAAACCTGAGCCACTTCACTGGCTAGGACGAATGGTTCGGTGTCGTACCCAAGATTCTTGAAATCCACTGTAGTCATTCCGTACTGCGGGTCTACCTGTACCCCGTCTTTCAGGTTGAACCATTTACACCGGAACAAAGGGACCTTGAAATTAGGTCCATAGTCAAGTTCCCATATCTCCTCTATGTATCCATAATATGTGACCTTGTTCCCATTGCCATCTTCTGCATCAAAGCGGACACCACTGTTTTGGTTGGTGCTCTTTTTGTCTTGGGCGAAAGTGTAAAATGTGTTCCCATTAATCTCGTACCCTTGAAAAGTCGATATAGTAGAAGATGGTTGCTTGGCCAACAAGTACAGCTGCTCGTCATCGGTGACATTCATGAGACGTGTTTGCAACCAACCGCCGAAAGTCTTCATGTGTTCTCCATCAATCCAATCTTCACGTTGCTCCGGGTATTTAGAGCGTAAGATCTCCTTGTGTTCCTCTTTGTACGGAGCCACCAAGATGGAATTAAGTAGAACTGTGTAGTGTGCTTGAGTGAAAGAATGTCCGTCCATACACGTTGCTGATTTCTTTCCTAGCGTGCCTTTTCCACGCAGTCTCCCCTCATAGCGCGATTCAGGAACACCGATCGGCTTAAGGTCAGGAATAAAGTCAACACAAAACTCAATGACCTCCTCTGTTCCATAGCCCTTGGAGATGCTTCCTTCTGGCCTAGCACGGTTATGAACGTACTTCTTTAAGACTCCCATGAATCTCTCAAAGGGGAACATGTTGTGTAGAAATACAGGACCGAGAACGCCAATCTCTTCGACCAGGTGAACTAGGAGATGTGTCATAATATTGAAGAAGGATGGTGGGAACACCAACTCGAAGCTGACTAGACATTGGACCACATCCTTCTGTAAATTTTGTAGAGTAAGTGGATTGATCACCTTCTGAGAAATTGCATTGAGGAACGCACATAGCTTCACAATGGGTACTCGAACATTTTCCGGCAGAAGCCCCCTCAATGCAACCGGAAGTAATTGTGTCATAATCACGTGGCAGTCATGAGACTTTAGGTTTTGAAACTTTTTCTCCGACATGTTTATTATTCCCTTTATATTCGACGAGAAGCCAGACGGGACCTTGATGCTACTCAGGACTTCAAAAAAGATCTCCTTCTCCTCTTTGGTAAGAGCATAGCTGGCAGGACCTTGATACTTCTCTGGATTCAGGTTGTTTCCTTCGTGGATACTTTGCTGGTCCTGCCGTGCATCCGGTGTATCTTTTGTCTTCCCATACACGCCCAAGAAGTTTAGCAGGTTCACGCAAAGATTTTTCGTCACGTGCATCACGTCGATTGCAGAGTGAACCTCTAAGAATTTCCAGTAGGGTAGCTCCCAAAATATCGACTTCTTCTTCCACATGGGTACGTGTCCGTCAACATCATGCGGAACAGATTGTCCGCCGGGACCCTTTCCAAAGATCACTTTTAAATCCTTGACCATATCATATATAACTTCCCCATTAGGGCGGGTAGGCTTCGTTCGGTTATCTGCCTCACCTCCGAAATGCTTTCCTCTCTTTCTGACGTGATGTTGTTTTGGAAGAAATCGACGATGCCCCAGGTACACATTCTTGTTTCCCAAATAATTACTATCAGTCTCACCTAAACAGTGTGTGCATGCATTGTATCCCTTGTTTGACTGCCCTGAAATGTTACCAAGAGCAGGCCAATCATTGATGGTTACAAATAACAACGCTCGTAGGTTAAATTCCTTTTGTTCGTGCTCATCCCACACAGGTACACCTTCGACACGCCACAACTCTAAAAGTTCTTCAACCAATGGCCTCAGGTACACATCAATGTCGTTGCCGGGTTGCTTCGGGCCCTGGATGAGCACTGGCATCATAATGAACTTCCGCTTCATGCACAACCAAGGAGGAAGGTTATAGATACATAGAGTCACTGGCCAGGTGCTATGACTGGAGCTCTGCTCCCCGAAAGGATTAAAGCCATCTGTACTTAGACCAAATCTTAAGTTCCTTGCGTCATCTGAAAATGACTTGAACTCTCTGTTGATTTTTCTCCACTGCGACCCGTCAGCGGGGTGTCTCAGCATCACATCTTTCTTACGGTCCTCTTTGTGCCATCGCAACAACTTTGCATGCTCTTTGTTCTGGAACAAACGTTTCAACCGTGGTATTATAGGAGCATACCACATCACCTTCGCAGGAACCCTCTTCCTGGGGGTGGACTCACCCTCAACATCGCCGGGGTCATCTCGCCTGATCTTATACCTCAATGCACTACATACCGGGCATGCATTCAAATTCTCGTACTCCCCGCGGTAGAGGATGCAGTCATTGATGCATGCATGTATCTTCTGCACCTCTAATCCTAGAGGGCAGACAACCTTCTTTGCTTCGTACGTGCTAGAGGGCAACACGTTCTCCCCTGGAAGCATCTTCTTTATTATTTTCAGCAACTTTTCAAATCCCTTGTCAGAAGTACCATTCTCTGCCTTCCACTGCAGCAATTCCAGCGTGGTACCCAGCTTTTTCTGACCATTTTCGCAATTTGGGTACAACAGTTTGTTGTGATCCTCTAACATTTTCTCCAACTTCAACCTCTCCTTTTCATTTCCGCAGTTCATCTTCGCATCAAGAATGGCCCGACCCAAATCGTCATCCGGGTCATCAAAAATCGGCTCATCGAAAATGGGCTCTTCTTCAGCTTCGTCTTCCCCCATTCTACTACCACCGTCTTCAGTGAATAAGGGATAGTTGTCACTATCCTCTTCTTCTTCGTTGTCTTCCAATATAACCCCTCTTTCTCCATGCTTGGTCCAACAATTATAGCTGGGCATGAAACCATTCTCCAGCAGGTGGATGTGAAGGGTCTTCGAGGTAGGGTAATCCTTCATATTCTTACAGGAACTACATGGACAATACATGAAACCATTCGACCGCCTGTTTGCCTCAGCCACGTTGAGAAAATAATGCATGCCAGTAATGAACTCGGGATGGCACCGGTCACCGTACATCCATTGTCAACTCATCTGCATTTTATATGTATATCAAAAATCATTAAGTACACAACATCATGGATATATGAGTGACCAACTTAATTAATATTCAAGTTCATCACATAAAACTAATTGTTTTTATAAAAAAGAAGAGGGGCTCACCGAGGTGGTACCGTGCCGGCTAGGGGACGACGCTGGCGATCGACGGCGGTAAGGACGGGGATGATACTAATTAAAACCTACAAAACATACCATAATTTCAGCTCAAATTGCATATAAAAAAATAAAATCACTAACTTAGGCATTTCATCGAACACCTTGCTTGCACTACAAAATAGTACGAGTTAAAACTACCAAAGAAATTAGCTAAATTAGGAACGCCGGAAGGAAGGATGATATTGCTAACCCTTAGATAGATGGGTGCCGTTAATCTTGTTAAAATGGTGGAGAAAAATGAAGATTATTGGAGTGTGAGAGGTGGAGCAAAATTTAGAGTGTGAGGGAGAAGAGAAAAATGAGAGCCTGCAGGGGCTCGGGAAGGGATCTGGGCGATTTGATATAGCCGGGTACCCTTTGGTACCGGTTCGTGTTACGAACCGGTACCAAAGGTCCAGCCCGGGCCCCACCACGCGTCTGAATTTTGGGCGAAGACGTTTCGTACCGGTTCCTAACATGAACCGGTACGAAAGCTCCTCACGAACCGGTACCAAATATCCTCGCCCGCCAGAGCCCTTGAACCGGTACAGATGACCCCATTGGTACCGGTTCGTAAGGGAACCGGTACCAATGGCTTAGATGGATGAGAGGTTTTCTACTAGTGTGGTTGTTCTTCAACTCTGTTTTTTAGTTACATGTTGCTAGCGTTTGGTCGGTCCTCTTCTTCTCAATGTGTCTATGGCTATATGCAGGTGAAGCATTGAAATGTTTTTTTAAGGTCCGGTAATTGGTGGGACTATCCGAACACAGAATTATGTGACGGGATAGACGGAAAATAGAGCGAAAAGAAAACAAGTACTTGAACCTTACTAATGACTTGATGTATAAGAAATTAATTCCTCCGTTCAAATGAATAAGTTTTTTTCTCTTTTTTCTCTCTATCTCTCTCTCTACTTTTTGAACTTGATCAATCAAGAAATAAAAGTAAACTGAATAATCCAACATCAAATTTGACTGCAGACTATACTGAAAAAACCTAATGATATATTGAAGAACCAGCACTGTAAAGACAAGTACAAACTTTACCGATCACAAAACTGATAAATCAATACCGAAGAAAACTGGAGTGACAAAGAATAGCTGAGAACTAAACATTACAAAATGAAATAAAAGTAAGACGCACACTGAACATACTGAACTAAATTCAAGACTGAAAACTACAAGATGCAACCTCACCATGGAAACAACGGAAAACGAAATACCTAGAGACTGAGAACACGGTCAAGAATGGAGAATAAAATGTTAGGATGATCTCCACGTGATCGAACCCAACGGATCGATCACGAGCCTTTGACCTCGCCGCGCCCTGATCGGGGGCGCCCATATCTGGTTGGTGGGCCCCTGTCGGCTGTGCTATATATACAGTGGTGGGGGCGGTGGCACAAATCACGAGGTTTCGGAGTGCTACTCGCCCACTAACAGACCTACCGATCTAGGTTTTGCACAGACGGGAAGCTCCGCCGCCACCACTCCCTCACCCATCCGCCGCCGTCCCATGTCCACGTCGACGGGTTCATCCTCCTCGAGGGAGAAGGTAAACCTCACAGCATTCTCAGTATTTTCCTCCTACAGCTAGATGCTTCAAAGTTTTAAAGTTTAATGAATTCAAAGTTTCCGCTGCAAATAGTTAAAGATGCATTTTAATTTAAAAATGCAAAAGTGATAATCAAAATTTTAAAGAAATGATTAAAGTGATTATTGTGACAATTATGGTTATGTTATTTTTGGACCAACGTTATTAATGACATGATCATGTTTTGTTGCAATAAGGTGTGCATTTATCTCTATTTTCTGCCCAACGGTGATATAGTTTTAATTGCACAAACAGTTGTATGTTTTAATTTTGACCAACGTTAAATTATTGCATGCAATTGTTGTTATGATCTCATTTCATTGTGGTTTAAAGGAGGGTACTACTTGATGAGCTGCATCAAGGATGTTCCAACCCTCAGAGGTGACAACTACACTGAATGGAGAAAGAAGGTCGATTTGTGCTGAGGTGGACTGGGTTTCCCACAGTGTTATCACCAGATTTTGACCAAATCAGGAGATGAGCCGTAAGTGAAGATGGGCTTGAAGAATATACGCGTGGAGCATCTTTGAAGCGGCCTTGCACGAAGAGTTTGGGCTTAATTGCCCATGTATCTGTAATATAGTAGATCGCATCTTAGTTTAGAATTAAAAGATAGAGTTTAACTCGTGCACGGTTAGGTGCACGCCCGAATTAGAAAGTCCCTTGGACTATAAATATGTATCTAGGGTTATCGAAAAAAGAGGACAATCACGTTCACAACAAACACAAATCAGGCGCATCGCCACCCCTTCTTTCGAGGGTTTCTCCCGGGTAAGCATCATGCTGCCTAGATCGCATCTTGCGATCTAGGCAGCACACGTTTATTCGTTTACCTTGTGCTGCTCGTGCTGAAGCGTTGTTGATGGCGAGTAGCACTACTTATCGTAGATGTTTTGGGGCTTGCATAGATGCTTTTCTTATGCATATCTGCTTAGCTGTGCCGTCCCTCGATATCTAGCTGCCCTTACACCTATCCAGGTGTAAGGGCAGCGTCTTGCTTGTTCGTTGTTTAGTAGATCCGATCCGTTATAGTTGCTCCTTGATTCTTCAAGGATTGGTTTAATATCCGTATGGTTAGGCCTTGCAAACGGGTTGAACGATCCGGTAGTGCGTTAGGTATGGTTTGTTAGTCCTAAGAGGGATGTTCCGGGAATTAACTTAATGTTGGTTTTTAGGCCTCTTTTAGGGTTAGTTTTCCATTATCTTTCGTGTCTATTAGGCTCAACTACGCGTAGGATGTTCCGATCATACGGTGAAAGCCCTAAACTGTCGTAGATTGGTTTAACTTTATACTGATCAAGCAGGAGCCCCATGTCATCGTTAACCCGACGTGAACCATGGGGCGATCGGCTTTGTGAGCCGATCCACAGGGCACCCTGAGAGCCGATCGGGCTCGTATTTAATGTTTACGTGTCTGCCATGCGAAAACTAATCGAAGCAATCCAACACCTTCGACCAGGTATAGGTCAGGTGGCACGCCTGCAACCGCTAGGACGTGTGCCGGAACATTTGCGGGACGACATCGAGGGACCAGGGCCCCTGCAGCCTTGGAAGCCTCCCGGCTCTTCATGTTGCTTAACCACTGCTCGCCGGTGGGTTTTGGCAGGCAACACATTCTGGCAATCGGCCAAAATTAGCCTCAACATGTCTTCTGCCTGTGTTCATCATTGATTTAGCAGGCGATGTCAACACCCGGATTTTTAAGTCCAGGTGCCTGTTATGCCATACATCGCAATCCCAGGAATATTGTTGTTGCGAGACATAACAATTGAATATCATAAGTCATCATTCATTACAAACCATAAAGTCTTACAACTTGGAATCACATGATCCATATTACACAAATAGTTGATCTAGTGATCAACGAACTGATCAACGAACACACATAAGTTCATAGCGGAAGCGTAAGATACAAGGACTCTATAGTCCACAGCCAACGCTTGACGTCGAGTAGTCCTAGTTGTCGTAGACGTCCTGCTGTCCATCATCTTCATACTGCTGCTCCTCTTCATAGTCGGCCATTTGAATAGCCAGGGACACAGCCGTGAGTACTTTAAAGTACTCGCAAACTAATACTAGTGTAAGTACTATCAATTCTAGTAAAGGGGTACTAAGCTCTAGTTTCTTTTGCATAAAGCCAATTTTGAGTTCACAAGTATTGGAAATAAAGAAACTTCATGTACTAACTAACTCAAGTGGGAACATTAGTGTCATTCCCACAACTCAAGTTGTGATTCAAAAACAAGTCACCAATTCACCATTCATTGCATCACTATTTTCAAAGAATCTGACACTGGTAACAGTATGGCCTTTCCAACCGTCCGTAACCGTGGACACGGCTATTCGAATAGGTTTACACTCTGCAGAGGTTGCACACTTGTGCCACAACATTTGATTTCATCCGTCGGGATAACCCCGAATCATCGTAACACAGTACGCGGATCATCAACCATAACCTTCCATTTACAAACTCTAGTATGAGCACCTCTCCCCATGAGCTTGGCCTCCCTGACCAACTGTCATCCTGGGAACTGCACAGGGCTTGGCCGTACAATTCACCTTCAATTCACATCATTCATCAACAACGGAGGCAGCCTCGGCATAACCCCTATGATGTGTGTTTAGAGGGAACCCATACTAAGGTACATAAACTTCTAGTTAAGCCCTTACCCATAATCAGGTATTGTGGGGGTACTTATGAATTGGAAAGGTATCGCATCCAAACCAATATTAGTTTTATATCAAAAATCACTATCTTCTCTTGGTCATATTCACCTTCAAAGTTCATTTCATAAATTTCATCATCATCATTATTTCACCACACATGTTCCCATCTAGAGTAGTCATTTTTAATTTAGCACTAGCATCTAGATATGAGGGGTGCTAAGTATATTGCTTTGCTTCTAGGCTAACTTTGATACTCTTGTACTAATCTAACATTAACCTCATTGAAATCATAAATCAAAAAGTACTTTGATAACCCAAAGCAATAAAACTTGCAAATAAAATTTGTAGTAAAACTTGGGATAGGCTTATGCTTCATAAGAAAAGATGAGAGTGCCTTGTCCTTGGTAGAACTTTGCACTTGCAAGAATATTAGCTTCCAACCATAGAGCTTGCAATAGTGTTAGCTTGCCTTGGTTGTTGATGTGGTCAAAGTTCTCTTCTTCTTCGGGGTAGAATCCTTCCTCTTCCTGGTATTCTCCGGTACTAGCGTCTATACACGAATACGAGGATACAATCACTCAATAGATCAAGAGCTATACTAAGCACACACATAGATCACACAAATTATTCTAGTGGTAACACCTTGCCATCATGTTGGTTGGTATTGTTTTATTCTTAAGAAAAATAATTTCCTCTCATCATATATGTAAATGATAGTTCCCTTTTGTCCTTGAAGAATAATTTCCTCTCATTGAATCTTCTTAAGATTTAATTTCTCAAATACTCCTGCATGAGTTTAGATTGACCTAAGTCAACCCTTCATCCTCATTATTTGAGAAAATGATTTAAATGAGGTAGAGTACCTCATACCATTTAATAATGCCTATGATGATTTAATATCTCCAAGCACTTCATATGATGTCATTTGACCAGGGGTCCCACTTCATATGAATGCATTTGAGACAAGATTTAAATGAAGCATAATACTTCATAGGATTTACCTAATATTTTTGGACAATACTACTTTAATGAAATAGCCATATTGTCCATTATTTTAACTAGGGCATGATCATGCAAAGTGACCACACCATTTTATTGCATATTCAATTGGTGTAAATCAAATGTGAGCTAGTAGAGTTGGAATTAACTTAATATCTATTTTATTTGATTTTTAATAATTATTTGAATAAGGAAAAGTCCCTGCCTTGTTATTTTTATCAAATTAATTTTACGACGAATCTGGTCATGAGACCAGTGGCATATTGTAGATATTTTTACTAGCTTTCCAACCATATAAAGTTTGCTAAATTTGGCCAAGCCAAACAAATTCTATTGAATTTCAAAGTGGCAGCAGTATTCAAAATCGTTTGGAATTAATTAAATCGAGTTTGAATTAACAAGGCCGGCGGGAAAAACTACTGGGCCAGATTCAAACTGAACGGCCCAAGCCAGCCCAGCCACGGTCCAGGGACGCGCGGCGCGCTGACAACGGGTCCCGCGTGTCAGCGAGTGTTAAACGCCGAAGCGGTACCTTGATCGTGAGCCGTTGGATCAGAAGCAGATCGGGCGGCCGTGCGTCGTCGTTGCCGTCGGGGAGAAAGGGTTGCTGCCGCGGCGGAGGTAGGGGGTCGGCGGCGAGCTGGGGCTCCGGCGAGGGTCGGCGATGATGCGAGGCGACGTTGTCGACGAAGGGGAGTCGCCTGGTACCGGTGGCGTCGCCGATGGTGCTCGGATTCGTCGGCGGCGATCTCAGCTCCGCCGCAGGCTCCGGCGATCAATTGGGCGGCTCCGGTGAGCAATTGAGGGAGAGAGATGGTCGAGGAGGATCAGAAGAGAGTGGAGAAGACAATGGCGTGCTTGGATAGCTCGGGGAGGCGCTCCTTTTATAGATGGGCGAGGGTGCTGTGGTGCCGTGAAGGTGGCGACATGCGCGCGGCGGCTCCGGCGGTCTAGCGAGCTAGAGGTTGGCGGGGATCTGTTCAGCGTGTCCAGGTGAGGCGTTTGGAGGCGACCGCGTGGTCGGGCGGCGTCGGATTGGGTCGTGTTGCTTCCGTGCATGTCCGTGGCTGCGGCGGGATTCGCTCGTCGTCGCCGTCGGCGGCGGGCCAGGGTTCGTGTCGCGCGCGTGTCCGGCGTGTCTGCGGTGGCACGGCGATGCTCAGCGTGCTCGCAGGGGGTCCAGGGGTGGCGCAGAGCGTCGGGGCGACGGGTGGCCGTGGCGTGCCTGTGGGCGCGCCCACGCCGTGATCGGCATGGTCTGGGCGCCACGGGCGTGTCCGTGTCTGGCGCGTGGGGTGCTCTTCTACTGCAGTGGCAATGCTAGGCGAGCTCAGTAGGGTGTGGTGACCTCATTTGGCAAGGGGGCCAGGGCTGGGGATGAAGGAGAAGAGAGGGAGGGGGACATGGCCGGCATGGTGTGTGACATGGCCGGCATGGCCATGCACATGCTAGGTTTTAATTGTCCCCTTAGGGTTTCTGTGGGTGGTGAGGCAGAGAGGGGACAAGGGGACAGGATAGAGGGGTTTTGGGACTTAGGGTTGGGTGTAGGACACTATTTGAAATAGTGTCAAATAGTTCCCTATTTGAAATTTGTGAAATTTATCCAAATTTGATTAAATTCAAATGGTTGACCAATTTGAATTGTGTGTGTTTATTTGAGTTAGAAAAGACCAGAGATGATGAGAGGTGGTGGTGCCATTTTCCATTTCAAAGATTTGCAAAAAATGCTAAGTGTGAGATTGTTCCTAATATTAAAAAGTTCTAACTTTGCATGAGCATAGCATTTGATCTAAAAATAATTTGGCATGGTGGTCTTTACAAAAAGTGTTCATCTTGATGTCCTCTTGGATGACATGCAAAGAGTTGAGAAATTTTATTTTAAAAATTTCGAAATGCAGGGGCTCAAAGTAGTGATCAGACTAGAAATGGCAGATTTGGCCATAATCACATGTGCTCACATTTTGAGTTTGAAAAGCATTTGATTTGTGTTTCTTTGATCTCAAAAGTTGTAATAAGTGTTTATTATCATATCACAACTATTGGTGAAGACCAAAGTGGTCTAGGTCAAAGATTGATAAAAATGGCATAAACCATATGGGAGGGTTTTGTGAATTTCTCACCTTTATTCTTTTATTTTTCTTTTGCTTCATTTTGACATGAGTGAGATTGATTTGGTGTTAGATTGAGTTAGGTGAAAGGTTCAAACCATTTTGAGGTAATGGAAGTGGCTAGGTCCATATTTGATAATTTGGCTAAGTGCCACATATGCCTCTATGCATATGTTTGATTTCATTTTGTTTCTCACTTGAATGGGTTGGTAGGTGCTTGGTTGAGTGTGTTGAGGTATTTCCATTCATCTACTCAAGGTAGACAAAGCAAAGCTGATCATTTTCAAAAAGTAGCCATAGGCTTGCATATGCTTTTTTCTTAAATAAGATCTTTTCTTTTTATTTTATTTTTCAAAGATTGATGACCAGAGGAAATGAGGTTTTAGGTTTAGTGGGGTTTACCACCTTTCAGCAAGGTAAGAAAAGGTAGGGTTCAAGGGTTACACATTAAGGCTATAGGCCCACCTATGTCTTTTTTCTTTATTCTAAGTTTCTCAAAATAGATCCAAAATATTTTTGAGAAGGTTTGGGTTTAGGGTTTTTCTTATTTGATTTCTTTCTCTGTTCATTTTTATTTAGTTTGTGATCTTCACTTGATCACTTTGAGGTTTTAGGGTTTATCACATAAGCATAAATACACTTATCATGGCAAAAACACAAGTAATAGGTATGAGTACTATGCATAGCACTCTATGTAGGAAAAGTTTTTGTTGGTTCTCATTTTTGGAAAAAGGAATTTCATTTTCTGTTTGTTTTTAAAATTTGGGATGTTACAAACCCTTCCCCCTTAAACAAATCTCGTCCCGAGATTTTAAGAAAAGTTAGGTTCCTAGAGAGATTGGGCGATATGATTTAACAGGAAGACATACTTGGCATGTTCTGAGGTGTGGAGCTTCGGTGGCAGTCATGTTGTAGTAGCGGCCGTTGTTGTTCTGGTTCTTTCTTGCGGCGAAGCGGCGTTGGTTCTGAGCAGGTGCAGCGGTGTTGGCGGCAATCTTGGCGAGTCTCTTGGGGCACTCATTGGAGTAATGCCCAACCACTCCACACTCATAACAAGTGATGGTGGCCTTGTCCTTGGTGGCGATGGGGATGGCATTGCTTCCAGTCCTAGGGCCAGTGTTGTGGCTGTTGTTGTTGTTGTTCCCGTTGTTGTTGGTGTTGGGGTTGTTGGTGCTGGTTTGATTGTTGTTGTTGTTGTTGTTGTTGTTGTTGTTGTTGTTGTTGTTGTTGTTGTTGTTGCCTCCGGGCTTCGGGGGTCCTCCCTGGTTATTGGGGTAGTTTGGGCGGTAAGTCTGGGCAGTGGGCTTGTTGTATTTTGGAGTAAATCCTCCAGATGAGTTGTTGCGGTACTTCTGGGTATTGCTGGACCCATGCTGATTCATCATCCGGCGTTTGCGGTTCTCATTGGCTTGGTGAAGCTTCCCTTCCATCTGGATGGCGGAGTCCACCAGGGCTTCTAGATCAGCAAAGGGAATGTTGACCAGTACAGTCTGCATTTCGTCGTGTAATCCGTTCAGAAATCTTTCCTTCCGCTTCTCATTGGTGTCGGTTTCGTCCGGGGCGTACCTTGACAGAGTAAGGAATCTGTCGCGGTATTCTACCACGGACATTCTGCCTTGCTTGAGTTCGCGGAACTCGTCTCTCATCTTCTTGATCAGTCCTTGGGGCACATGGTATTTGCTAAACTTCAGCTTGAAGTCTTCCCAGGTCATCATCTGTCCCGCATTCATTGCGCGGGCGCTTGTCCACCAGGCTCTTGCAGGTCCCGACAGGTAGTGTGTGGCGAACAGTACTTTCTCTGCGGCTTCTACTCCCGCAACTTCTAAGTTGTTCTCCATTGTCTGGAGCCAGTCATCAGCGTCTAGTGGCTCTTCAGTCTTGCTGAAAACAGGGGGGTTTGTGTTGGAAGTTCTTGAGTTTGGACCCAGGGTGGTCATGGTTTCCATGGCCGTTGTTGTTCTGAGCGATCTGCTGCAGTGCAGCAATGTTGGCTTGGCGTTCAGCTCTATCGGCTTCCCGGTCTGCCATCAGGGTCTGTAGCAGTTGCATCATTGCGTCTTGGTTGGCGCTGCGGGTTGGTGGGGCCATCTGAAGATTGAGGTAGATGATAAGATAAGAGGGAATTTTCTATGGTTTGTTTGAGTTAAAGTTCAAACAGTTTCAAAGGTTCAAAACTTGAAAACTTGAGTAGTGTTGAAGGGGTAAAACCAACAACACTTTTTCATTCATACCAAACATCACACATTACAAATCTAACACACCGTTGGTTTGAAGAACCATTCATTCGCTCTACGATACAAGGGGATCCTGATACAACTCACACCTACTTAAGTGCTGGAGTGATACTACTCTTCCGGGTGGATTCTTCGTCTTCACGGGTGATGTGCTTGGCGAGAGGCGAGGGCGTTGTCCAAATCCCTGCGGGTTTTGTACTGCCTAAAGTCCTGGTGCGCTACATAGGGGTTCATCTCCGTGTGCGGGGGCATGGTCATCGGTCTTCCCATGGAGTCATGTCTTGGGTAGTAGATGAAGCGAGTGTTTTTGATCTTGTTCTCATTTTGTCCGCACAGACGGGCAATGGCTTCTTGCATAGCACTGACTAGTCCTTCCTTCCAAGTGTTTCCCGTTACAGAAAACCAGATGGTTTCCCATACCGGGGCTCCAATCTTTCTTCGTAGATCAGTAGAAACTTCCCACCGAGGTGGTTCTCCGGAGTGGTTTTTGAGGGGTATTCCGAAGAACTCGGGATACGGGTGGCCTAGATATTCCACTAGTTGCTTCAAATCCTTTTCGAACCTCAGGTCGCCTCCGGGACCAAGCTGATAGAATTCCCATTGGTACTCCATCTGTGAGCAATTAGGATAAGTAAGTTAAAGAAGTAGTCAAGTGTGCAAAATTTTATGTAGGCTTGCAAAGAAAAGCAGAGCATAGATTTCTCATTTTTGAAAAAGATCTCAAGGATAAGGGTGAGAATAAGTTTTCACAATTATTCATTTCATTGGTTTTTGAAACTAAGTTTTGCCGACGTCCATTCTAACTAGGGTCTCCTAAGGTCAAACAATGGCTCTGATACCAACTTGTCAACACCCGGATTTTTAAGTCCAGGTGCCTATTATGCCATACATCGCAATCCCAGGAATATTGTTGTTGCGAGACATAACAATTGAATATCATAAGTCATCATTCATTACAAACCATAAAGTCTTACAACTTGGAATCACATGATCCATATTACACAAATAGTTGATCTAGTGATCAACAAACTGATCAACGAACACACATAAGTTCATAGCGGAAGCGTAAGATACAAGGACTCTATAGTCCACAGGCCAACGCTTGACGTCAGGAGTAGTCCTAGTTGTCGTAGACTTCCTGCTGTCCATCATCTTCATACTGCTGCTCCTCTTCATAGTCTGGCCATTTGAATAGCCAGGGACACAGCCGTGAGTACTTTAAAGTACTCGCAAACTAATACTAGTGTAAGTACTATCAATTCTAGTAAAGGGGTACTAAGCTCTAGTTTCTTTTGCATAAAGCCAATTTTGAGTTCACAAGTATTGGAAATAAAGAAACTTCATGTACTAACTAACTCAAGTGGGAACATTAGTGTCATTCCCACAACTCAAGTTGTGATTCAAAAACAAGTCACCAATTCACCATTCATTGCATCACTATTTTCAAAGAATGACACTGGTAACAGTATGGCCTTTCCAACCGTCCGTAACCGTGGACACGGCTATTCGAATAGGTTTACACTCTGCAGAGGTTGCACACTTGTGCCACAACATTTGATTTCATCCGTCGGGATAACCCCGAATCATCGTAACACAGTACGCGGATCATCAACCATAACCTTCCATTTACAAACTCTAGTATGAGCACCTCTCCCCATGAGCTTGGCCTCCCAGTGATGACCAACTGTCATCCTGGGAAGGGCTTGGCCGTACAATTCACCTTCAATTCACATCATTCATCAACAACGGAGGCAGCCTCCATAACCCCTATGATGTGTGTTTAGAGGGAACCCATACTAAGGTACATAAACTTCTAGTTAAGCCCTTACCCATAATCAGGTATTGTGGGGGTACTTATGAATTGGAAAGGTATCGCATCCAAACCAATATTAGTTTTATATCAAAAATCACTATCTTCTCTTGGTCATATTCACCTTCAAAGTTCATTTCATAAATTTCATCATCATCATTATTTCACCACACATGTTCCCATCTAGAGTAGTCATTTTTAATTTAGCACTAGCATCTAGATATGAGGGGTGCTAAGTATATTGCTTTGCTTCTAGGCTAACTTTGATACTCTTGTACTAATCTAACATTAACCTCATTGAAATCATAAATCAAAAAGTACTTTGATAACCCAAAGCAATAAAACTTGCAAATAAAATTTGTAGTAAAACTTGGGATAGGCTTATGCTTCATAAGAAAAGATGAGAGTGCCTTGTCCTTGGTAGAACTTTGCACTTGCAAGAATATTAGCTTCCAACCATAGAGCTTGCAATAGTGTTAGCTTGCCTTGGTTGTTGATGTGGTCAAAGTTCTCTTCTTCTTCGGGGTAGAATCCTTCCTCTTCCTGGTATTCTCCGGTACTAGCGTCTATACACGAATACGAGGATACAATCACTCAATAGATCAAGAGCTATACTAAGCACACACCTAGATCACACAAATTATTCTAGTGGTAACACCTTGCCATCATGTTGGTTGGTATTGTTTTATTCTTAAGAAAAATAATTTCCTCTCATTATATATGTAAATGATAGTTCCCTTTTGTCCTTGAAGAATAATTTCCTCTCATTGAATCTTCTTAAGATTTAATTTCTCAAATACTCCTGCATGAGTTTAGATTGACCTAAGTCAACCCTTCATCCTCATTAT
Source organism: Lolium multiflorum (assembly GCA_030979885.1). Taxonomy (NCBI): domain Eukaryota; kingdom Viridiplantae; phylum Streptophyta; class Magnoliopsida; order Poales; family Poaceae; genus Lolium; species Lolium multiflorum. The sequence continues at coordinate 178,795,856 of CM061750.1, read as the reverse complement.
TTGAGAAAATGATTTAAATGAGGTAGAGTACCTCATACCATTTAATAATGCCTATGATGATTTAATATCTCCAAGCACTTCATATGATGTCATTTGACCAGGGGTCCCACTTCATATGAATGCATTTGAGACCAGATTTAAATGAAGCATAATACTTCATAGGATTTACCTAATATTTTTGGACAATACTACTTTAATGAAATAGCCATATTGTCCATTATTTTAACTAGGGCATGATCATGCAAAGTGACCACACCATTTTATTGCATATTCAATTGGTGTAAATCAAATGTGAGCTAGTAGAGTTGGAATTAACTTAATATCTATTTTATTTGATTTTTAATAATTATTTGAATAAGGAAAAGTCCCTGCCTTGTTATTTTTATCAAATTAATTTTACGACGAATCTGGTCATGAGACCAGTGGCATATTGTAGATATTTTTACTAGCTTTCCAACCATATAAAGTTTGCTAAATTTGGCCAAGCCAAACAAATTCTATTGAATTTCAAAGTGGCAGCAGTATTCAAAATCGTTTGGAATTAATTAAATCGAGTTTGAATTAACAAGGCCGGCGGGAAAAACTACTGGGCCAGATTCAAACTGAACGGCCCAAGCCAGCCCAGCCACGGTCCAGGGACGCGCGGCGCGCTGACAACGGGTCCCGCGTGTCAGCGAGTGTTAAACGCCGAAGCGGTACCTTGATCGTGAGCCGTTGGATCAGAAGCAGATCGGGCGGCCGTGCGTCGTCGTTGCCGTCGGGGAGAAAGGGTTGCTGCCGCGGCGGAGGTAGGGGGTCGGCGGCGAGCTGGGGCTCCGGCGAGGGTCGGCGATGATGCGAGGCGACGTTGTCGACGAAGGGGAGTCGCCTGGTACCGGTGGCGTCGCCGATGGTGCTCGGATTCGTCGGCGGCGATCTCAGCTCCGCCGCAGGCTCCGGCGATCAATTGGGCGGCTCCGGTGAGCAATTGAGGGAGAGAGATGGTCGAGGAGGATCAGAAGAGAGTGGAGAAGACAATGGCGTGCTTGGATAGCTCGGGGAGGCGCTCCTTTTATAGATGGGCGAGGGTGCTGTGGTGCCGTGAAGGTGGCGACATGCGCGCGGCGACTCCGGCGGTCTAGCGAGCTAGAGGTTGGCGGGGATCTGTTCAGCGTGTCCAGGTGAGGCGTTTGGAGGCGACCGCGTGGTCGGGCGGCGTCGGATTGGGTCGTGTTGCTTCCGTGCATGTCCGTGGCTGCGGCGGGATTCGCTCGTCGTCGCCGTCGGCGGCGGGCCAGGGTTCGTGTCGCGCGCGTGTCCGGCGTGTCTGCGGTGGCACGGCGATGCTCAGCGTGCTCGCAGGGGGTCCAGGGGTGGCGCAGAGCGTCGGGGCGACGGGTGGCCGTGGCGTGCCTGTGGGCGCGCCCACGCCGTGATCGGCATGGTCTGGGCGCCACGGGCGTGTCCGTGTCTGGCGCGTGGGGTGCTCTTCTACTGCAGTGGCAATGCTAGGCGAGCTCAGTAGGGTGTGGTGACCTCATTTGGCAAGGGGGCCAGGGCTGGGGATGAAGGAGAAGAGAGGGAGGGGGACATGGCCGGCATGGTGTGTGACATGGCCGGCATGGCCATGCACATGCTAGGTTTTAATTGTCCCCTTAGGGTTTCTGTGGGTGGTGAGGCAGAGAGGGGACAAGGGGACAGGATAGAGGGGTTTTGGGACTTAGGGTTGGGTGTAGGACACTATTTGAAATAGTGTCAAATAGTTCCCTATTTGAAATTTGTGAAATTTATCCAAATTTGATTAAATTCAAATGGTTGACCAATTTGAATTGTGTGTGTTTATTTGAGTTAGAAAAGACCAGAGATGATGAGAGGTGGTGGTGCCATTTTCCATTTCAAAGATTTGCAAAAAATGCTAAGTGTGAGATTGTTCCTAATATTAAAAAGTTCTAACTTTGCATGAGCATAGCATTTGATCTAAAAATAATTTGGCATGGTGGTCTTTACAAAAAGTGTTCATCTTGATGTCCTCTTGGATGACATGCAAAGAGTTGAGAAATTTTATTTTAAAAATTTCGAAATGCAGGGGCTCAAAGTAGTGATTAGACTAGAAATGGCAGATTTGGCCATAATCACATGTGCTCACATTTTGAGTTTGAAAAGCATTTGATTTGTGTTTCTTTGATCTCAAAAGTTGTAATAAGTGTTTATTATCATATCACAACTATTGGTGAAGACCAAAGTGGTCTAGGTCAAAGATTGATAAAAATGGCATAAACCATATGGGAGGGTTTTGTGAATTTCTCACCTTTATTCTTTTATTTTTCTTTTGCTTCATTTTGACATGAGTGAGATTGATTTGGTGTTAGATTGAGTTAGGTGAAAGGTTCAAACCATTTTGAGGTAATGGAAGTGGCTAGGTCCATATTTGATAATTTGGCTAAGTGCCACATATGCCTCTATGCATATGTTTGATTTCATTTTGTTTCTCACTTGAATGGGTTGGTAGGTGCTTGGTTGAGTGTGTTGAGGTATTTCCATTCATCTACTCAAGGTAGACAAAGCAAAGCTGATCATTTTCAAAAAGTAGCCATAGGCTTGCATATGCTTTTTTCTTAAATAAGATCTTTTCTTTTTATTTTATTTTTCAAAGATTGATGACCAGAGGAAATGAGGTTTTAGGTTTAGTGGGGTTTACCACCTTTCAGCAAGGTAAGAAAAGGTAGGGTTCAAGGGTTACACATTAAGGCTATAGGCCCACCTATGTCTTTTTTCTTTATTCTAAGTTTCTCAAAATAGATCCAAAATATTTTTGAGAAGGTTTGGGTTTAGGGTTTTTCTTATTTGATTTCTTTCTCTGTTCATTTTTATTTAGTTTGTGATCTTCACTTGATCACTTTGAGTGGTGGGGCAAGCGTGAATTGGCTGAAGAGCCGATATCTTCAATCACTTGAAGGATTCGGCTCGGGGGGGCATACACACAGAGAAGGTACAAGGCCACGAAGTATGTACCCAGGGGAAGCCGATTCATGAAATCGATTAGTAAAAAATTGTGGTGACCCAGCATACCACTGCATGGTGTAGTATGCAAGTCTGATATAACACCAATGAAACACCGTTCCACTAGTATTATATCGCTCAGAGTGGTACAACAGAAACATATGCGGGTCCAAGGCATGTCTATAGAATTACAACTCCGACTATGTTACAGAAGATCAGCACAGCCTCCTACTTTACAATGAGGTAAATCTGCAAATAAACTCCAGAAGAACGACTCATAATCTAAGCCTATCACGAACTCTATTTGTAGAGTATTTAACTAGCTATAGAGGCTAAGAATAGATTCTAGCTAAATAGGAGCTAGGTTAAGGAAGCTAGTTCCTTTCTATTGCTAATCTAGGGTTTCTCCTTGTTGAATGTGGTATCTAACTCTCCTGACATGGTCCTGTCTCTTGAAGTAGTTGTTGACTCCTCGGTCTTCGAGTTGCTGTAGATCCTCCTTCGATGCCTCCATATCTAAGCAGGGGATTTAAGAGTGGGATGAGTACGAGCGTACTCAACAAGTTCATTATAGGAAAGAGGTGTTTAATGCACTAGCTACAGCCATAGACCAGAAAGTCATAGGCATGCAAGTTTTTGTAATCATTTCTTCAAAAGGTTGCTTTTATTCGAAGAGCTATGTCCGTCGCCTTCACGGTTGACTAGAACTTCATGGAGTTCCTTTCCGGCAGCGTTCGCAGTTCCATATCCGGAACAGGGAGTGGACGGTCATTCGTTACACTCTGCAGAGGTGTGTTTCTTTACCCATAAGAGATCTTATCCTTGTTGCCAACCGAGCTGCAGGCTCGTCCACACTTCCTTTGGTGTGAGGCCAGGAGTAAGGTCCTAGTCAATCATATTCCTCCGCTACCTCGAACACCCACCCTTTGTTGCATACCCCGCCCCTGGGTCCTCGTCGGTCCCATTATTCCCACTCACGGGTGGACCCCGACCACGACAACAGTTTGGGATCGAACCAAACTCCTTCGCCGGTAGCTGCAACCCATCATAGACCGCAATACCGTGGGAACTTAAGGCTTCCCGCCCACCGCTTGCTCCTCGGGCGACAAGTGTCTACGGTCTCTGCCGTGGGGACTTAAGGCTTCCCCCCACCGCTTGCCCCCTTGGATTACAAGTGTCTACAAAGCGCGTCCGTTGATGAACGAGAGGTGGAAACACTTTTGACTACTCCGTCCCATTCCGGATCTTATGGTTAACACGGGTATTACGGCACAAGAATCACTGGGCGACATTTGTTGTTTAATCCTAGATGGATATAAACCCTTGCAATGGAACCTCCACCATATCAACACAATCCATGGTTCCATTGCCCACCACATAGTCATATTCATAGTTATGAAAATAGTGGTCTTGCTTTTTATGCAATAGTGATAAACATAGTACTTTGCAAGTAATTTGGTAAAAATACTCAAATGACATGAGCAAGCGATGAACTTGCCTTTCTTGACTGCAAGATTATGCAGTCAAGGTCTTCGATACGCAATAACTCCAAATTCTGAAATAGCATCATCGTCCGGTAAGGACGATGTTTAAAGATTGCCAAGGATGCAACAATGCATAAATATGAGATGCAATCATTCTAAGCGTGACCTAACCCTGATGATTTAGGATTAGTGAGTTGTAATGATTAGTTTTGGGTGTGTTGCACTTTTAGAGTGATTCACAAACAAGGTTCTTATTCAGGTTTGTGTTGTTTTAGAATCATAAGCAAGTGGTAAAATGCATAGTAACAATAATACACACCAAGGGATAATAGTTGTATAAGAGGTGAAGAGCAATTGTCAAGTTTAAGTCCTATAGTGCATGGTTGATGATTACTTATTATATAATTCAAAAGAATAACTTTTGAAGAACATGTTCTCTAATAAAGAACAAGTATGATAATTGGGTTGGTGGGTTCTATGGGTTCCTATGGTTCCAATTGGTTTCTGGAGTAAGTATTAGATGGATCCCAACAAAGTTGGATTCATCAACAATTAAGGCTTGTATGGTTTTAGTGAAGTACAAGTATCTTAAGCAATTAATGGTTGCTATCATGGTGATATATCTTACTGGTAATAGATAGTTAGGGTTTATAGGTCCTATTAGGCAAGGTTGATGACTATTCTTTATTTTCTTCAAAATAATAACTTTTGAAGAACATACTTCTTAAGGAATAAGAAGTATTACAATTAAGGTTGAGGTTGTCTAGGGTTTTCTATTGAATCTACTAAGTAAGGAATAGTTGGTTCCTAAATAGGATGGTTCATAAGTATCTCACACTAGTAGGGTTTAGTGTGTATGTAATATGATACACAATATTGGCATGGTTGCTATTAGGGTTCATTACAATGGTGTGATGCTAAGCATGGTCCACTAAGGTTGATATCTCTAAGGATAGGATCTATGGTTTGCACTTGGTTAACCCTATTTGATTATCTAGGTCTAATGAAGATGAACATATGGGACACCATTTTATTAGTGGCAGGTCTCTATTATTTTATGAAGACATGACAAGTATTTAGTTGCAATTATAGTTCTATGAATGAAAAGAAAGTATTATGATCATATATTCTAACCTAGGGTTAGGGTTGGAAGCAAATTAGGGTTCACATGTAATAATGGAGCTAGGGTTCTAAGTGAATTTAGGGTTTTAGGGTTTCACATGAAATGGTGAGGTTGTAATCTTTATTCAACATGTAATTAGGGTTTCCTAATCTACCATATAGTTATTAAGTTAATGACTTCATTATAAAGTTGAAGTTATCAATAACTTTAAAATAAAAATAATATTGGATTTACAATTTTATTATTTTTAAGGATTTTAATAATTAAGGTAATTATTAATCAGGGTTTAAATCTCTCTGATAAAGATTTTAACAAATAAAGAAATTAGTTTTAAAGTTTTCTTTATGTATTTACTGGTTTCTATTTAATTTGGAAAGTTTTATTGAATTTTAATTCAATTAAGAATAAAAGAAAAAGGCTTAATTATTAAGTTTAAAACAATTAAATTTTTATTAAAACTAAAAGTTTCATATTATATTTTTATTGTATAGAATTTACTTTTATAAGAATTTTGATATCTTATATTTATTTTTCTGAGCTTTTATGAATTTTCTATAATTATTTGAAGTTGCAGGTATTATTGAATTTGAAATAACAGGAAATTTGCTAATGCTACCCGGACAGAACACCCACACAGTCCATGACTGGTGGGCCGTGTCCACGCTGGCGGCCACGTGGTGCCGACGTGGCAACCATGTGCCTCACCGGCGGCCAGTGGTGGTCGCCGCCGGCGATTCCGGGTTCCCGCGGGGGCGTGCGCATGCTTGCTGGAAAGAGGACGCCGAGGCGAACCTCCTGGTGGTGGCGCCGCTCCGGTTTGGTCACCGGAGCGTGGCCGGGGTGATGGTCGGCGGTGGATACGGTCGAACGACGCGGTGGAGCTACGGGCTGCGATTGGATGCAATAGGAAGCTCAGTAGGTGCGTGTGCTCACCGTGAGCACGACGGGCATGTCGGCGAGGCGAGGGGAGGTCGCAGTCGCCGAGATTGCTCGATGCCGGCTTCGGAGAAGACGACCTGGCGCGATCGATGGGAGGCGGGTCAGCTCGATTCCTCCTACACGGTGATGATGTCAAGCATGGCGGTGACAACGGTGGTCACGGCGAGGCCTGGGGTGGTCTCCATCGGCGGCGATGGTCGGAGTCCGGGCGACTAGGGTTTCGGTAAATTAAGCGGAGGAGGAAGAACTCGAGATAGGGTTCGTCTAGGGTTTTTATATGGCGCCAGAAGCGATCCTCGTCACACCGTCGAGCAAGGGGAGGCTGCCAGCGCGAGAGAGAAGACGGGCACGCCGTCGTGCTGTCCTCCATGCGCGTTGGAGAGGATGAGGATGAACTCCTCGTCTTATTTTGACGAAGGGGTTCGTGGGCTGCTTAGTGGGCTGCTCCTGGGTGGTGGCCTGGGCTGCGTTGGTGGACTCCTGCTGGGCCCGTTGCTGGGCTGCTGCGGTCTGGTAGGTCCAGGTAAGCCTTCTCTCCTTTATTTTCTTTTCTGTTTATCATTTTCTGTTTTATATTTACTATTTGAATTCATATTTGAATTCAATACTGTTTGTAAATAATTTGTAATTATGCTAATTCATTCAAGATTTAGTATACTGACTATTGTTTCACTATTCTATTTTGAATTCATATTTTATATTCAATTACTTGCATATTTGTGAACTTATTCAAAATAACATTTGGACATAAGCTTATATTTTTACTTTAATTCACTTTTTATTATGCAATCAATTCTGTTTAGAATTATGAGAGTTGATACTTTCATCTCAAAGTATTTCAGATATTGTTACTATGTCTTGGTTTCCATTTGAGGAATTAATCACTTGTATGTTATTTCATGTGAGCAATTTCTATTAAGGTTTTGTAGGTTTGTTGATAACCCATATTAAAATTAACATCTAGTACCATATTTTAATAACACCTTGAAATACCTAAAGTAGATGCTACTCTCCTTATGGGTTGGTCTTAATTATATAGATAAGTGGTTGATAATCACTTTTATGGTTTTAATTATAAGATGTATCACAAGAGTTTTCCCAGGTTTAATAATTGTAGCTTAAGATTTTATTAATGTGCCATACTAGGGTTCTAATGATATTTACCTAATGGCAATTGGTTTGAATCTCAGTTATGGCCTAGGTTTATATTATTATCACCATAGTGATGCATAAACTAGGTTTGAGATATACTTCTAGTTTGTAGAGTTGAGATGACATCATATTGCATTCGCTAGGTTTCAATCTCCCCACACCAAGGTATTATGGTTAGTTGCTTAACTGTTTATGTTCTCCTTTAATTACTAAGGGCTTGAGAATTGGTTTTATCTTATACCAATAGATTGCTATTATATCCTTAATCTATTGTTAAGGTAACTAAAGTAGCTATATATCTTTTTATAGTTAACTTTGGTTATAATGATGGATGGTTTCTGACCATATAAATTATAGGCTTTAACTCTAAGTTTTTCTTATGTGCTTATATCCTCTACTTCAAGTTCTTAGGGTTTAAGATCATTACCCAATGGTGATGATCATGCATGGTATGGCTTCACAAAGTATCACTAGATGTATTTGGCTAAGGTTATACCTATTACCTCTCTCACTCCACAAGGACTTGGATTATAATCTAAGGTTCTACTCAAGGAATGATGATATGATTATCTGAATATGTGGTTTGCCTAAGAATTCTACCTTGCTATCTTCTGAAGCTTGTTCTTCAGGAATTCTAATAAACCTGCTTCTTGTGGTATGCCTCCACCTCCTAGCTTCTTCATCTTGGTCCTATCTAAATTATGGAGTGGCCCAACTCTTTGGTTTGCTTGTATCATGGTACAAGATGATGGAATGAATGAGGTAGAGGGTTCCTTTTATAGTCTTGGGCATGCTCTAGTATCATGACACATAGGTGGTGACTCTTGTTTTAATTTGATGAGTAAGGTGCTTGGTTGTCATGCTCTCATCCATAGCAATCCTTTAATCATGAGGTGGCATAGCTTAGGATTCAAGCTATGTAGATATTTTCATCCTATGTGGCATGGGTATTATCCTCTCATGTGATTTGTTTTTGGATAGCCAAGTGGCTTTTGTTACTAAATATCTTGTGAAGGATTTTATACTTGTGGTGAGTCACTATATCATATGTGATTGTATTGATATTGTAATTGGGATCAAAATGTCAAAGGCATGGATTATACCTCAATTTTGAATGGTGATGTTTGATTTCACCAAGGCATGATCATATTAGTTTCAAAATACTCACAGTTAATTTTATTCAAATAGTTTGAACTATAATTCGTAATGTAAACGAATTTAGTTTTGTGATATTCCACATATTTAATAAGTTATGATTAAAATCAGAATGTGTGGCTTTTATGCACTTAGGTCCTTGTATTTTACCATATTTGATAATAAGTTTTAAAGTGAATTAAATTATACCCCAAAGTTAGTTGCTCAACTTTTAAGTGTTAATAATTTAGAGTTTGTTTATTATCTCTTTGATGGGTATAGACCTCTCCCATCTCTAGGGTTTAATGATAAGCTTGTATTGGTGTTAAATTCAAAAGTTTAGTTCAAGAAATACCATGAGGTTCATGGTAGAAATATTTATTTGTTAAAGATATGGAAAAGATAAGTGAAGAATGGTTTCTCCATTTTATTGTTACTTGATTTGCAATTGAATAGGTGTTCATATGTTATGACAAGGATTACCATATTATAATATTTTATAAGATCAAGCAATTTATCATTGAGTAAAGTGTTGTTGTGTTGATTATTAGTTCCATTTGATCTAACCCCTTAGATCAAATCATCTCTACCCAAAACAAGGTTTTAACAAAGTCACATTGAGGTTTATAGCGCTTGACTTGATGAGCTACTTCAATTCCACCAAGGTCAAGTGAAACTTCAGTTACTGTGACTGTTTTACTTTAAAGCGCGAAAATTCCCCGGATTTTCTATGCATGAATGCAATGCACACATCTGTTTCCTCTCTTTTTGTAACCCCAATACCTGGGATATTACAGTCTCTACCCCTTAAACTAAACTTCGTCCTCGAAGTTTGAACTCTCTCACGTTTCGGAGTGTGGATCTGACTTGTAGACTACGACTTTTCTCGAACTCCGTATTGATCTTGTTGGATATATTTGAATATATCCCTTGTCCAGATTCTTCCTGGAATCCATTAGTGTCTGTCTCTGAACCATGGTTCTTACTTTGATTCTTTGATTTCTTCCAACTCTATAAGCTTGTTTCCTTTCTCATTGAAGATTCAATGATTGAGACTTCTTCTAGTGCTGCTGGTCTTATTTGAAGGCTAATTTGATAATAAACTCCTGATTGCTAAATAGGTCGTTGTTTTCCCTTACTACAAAAAGTGCAATAATGGTACTTAGTAAGGTACTAACTATGGAATTGGTCGTGACGGTTTATTTTCCTAATAATGGATTAGACTCTCTTAGTCTATCCAATCGTGGGTTATAGTTGATACCTCTAACTATTTTGGTTCCTTTAGGTTCCATGAAAGGAATCTTTCAAATGGACTTTGGTTTTGGTATAGTCAATATCCTTCAGTCTTTAGCCTTCTCGAGCTGTATTTGGTCTACGGTATTTTCTTCGTCCAACTTCATTATCATTAGCTGACTTGAGCTTAAGTACTTCTGAGTAAGTACTACTCACTTTCTCAAGTTATAGTCCACTTCTTACTTCCTCGAGGTATAAACCTCGGCTTCTGGTCTACTTCTGAAAGTAGTGTTCAACAATCTTATGAAAATAAGATCGAATTTCCTCTCAGTTCAGACCTTCTGCTTCTATATAGCTTAAAGTATTGAGTTACTGTACATCCAACTCAATCTTTACTCTACCCCTTAGAGTTTTCTTATGTCTTCAACTCCTTTTCTTCCAACCATTGAATTGATGGTTGGAATATTGGTCTAAGTATAGCTTATGGTTTGTACTCTTGTAGGTCTTGTGAAGAATATCTGTGGTGCATCCACTCAATTGTGGACATCCAATGTTAATTCTTCGACTAAATGATTATAGGTCATTGCTATTTGGTTGGCAAAATTTTATTTGTTCACAACTTCTTGGTATGAAGAATCCAATTATGGACTAGTTGATATCAATTGTGGCTATTTGATATCTAAAAATGGATTCTATTATAGGTTCTGATTAACTGGACGAGACATCTTCTACTTTATCTCGCAGTATTGATCCTATATCAACTATGGTCTTCTGATATCAACTATGGTCTTCTTATATCTGCTATGATTTCATATATCATCTTCCTTTCTTTAGGGTTTATTTTGCAAGAAAACCACTAGTGACACTATGAATATAGTATCCTAAGTGATTTCCCGTGCATTCCCTCTTCTATAATGACTATGGTTCTACTTCTACTTCTCCATAATCATCATATTTCTCACCTTCATGCTTCTTCTGTACTAAAGTACTCCTCTGTTGAGGCTAAGCATGAGTTTTGGTGGGTACTTCCTTCAGAGTTTTGTGGTTGTTTCCCACAATTTTACTTCCTTCTTCTGATGAACCTTCATCTTGTCTTCAGAATCTTCACAATTCGTCACTTCCTCACACGGATACTATTACCCTCTAGATCTATAATATCAAGTAAGAACTTGATATTGCAACATGCACTTGCATATCAAAGTCAAACTTCATGTATGGATCTAGTCAATCAATGAAAATCCAATAAGATCCAAGAGGATTCAGCTTTGTGCTTATAATACACACCATTATAAGCCTGTATATAATAGTTGAGTAAGACATCTCTAAACATCAGGCTCCGATGTGTAGTATATAACACCACATAAGATAGGTTTATATCGTGATACTTAGCACAAATAGGTGGATTTCTACTATTTGTCTTGACATTTACCTGAATTGCACAATTGAAATTAGATAAACTTGAAACAAAGTGGTCAGGAATAGTTGTGGTTAACCTAATTTCCTCTGAAAGTACTGCTTAACTTCCATTTTGTTGAGGACTATCTCACATGATATGTCTAGGTTCTAACATTGCTACTCTAAACACATAACTATGGAAATATAGTTCTTATACTTCCAAGTGTTTATACTATCATAAGACTATAGACATGATGTGCTTGGCACACTTCCCATAGTTTTGAAACACAATCTTACACTATTGTTGAACAACTGACTTCTTATTGTACTCATCATGGTCTATACTACCTTATATAACTTATATTTGTCACCTACTATCAATTATTTCACAAGTTCGGATAAATTTTTGGTTACCTATTACTTGTCTTGTATTCATCATCTAACAGGATATCTTCCTTATTATACTTATCTTTATCACTTTATATTGTTCCTATTACAGGTCTGGATAACTATTACTTAACCATAACATGTGTTGGTACACATCTTCCAATAGGATATCTTCCTTATGGTTGTATCCTCTCTTTGGACTACCATGTATTGTATACCAACTGTGATCTACTCATCTATTGTTTTAAGAATGTAACGGTGTGCTACATGTTTGGGATTAGCTAACTAATTTCACTTAAGAAAGGTAGGTAAGAAGGTTTGACTCAAGTGTGTCAGGATTATTCTCAAGTGAATATCCATCTCAAGTCTTAAGAAATGTTTGGTTTATCTAAGATAACTTCCTATAGACACTACCAATCCTATAGGTCTCCTTTAAAGGGTTTTAATCCTAAGGTCAAAGCATTTGCTCTGATACCAACTGTGGTGACCCAACATACCACCGCATGGTGTAGTATGCAAGTCGATATAACACCAATGAAACACCGTTCCACTAGTATTATATCGCTCGGAGTGGTACAACAGAAACATATGCGGTCCAAGGCATGTCTATAGAATTACAACTCCGACTCATTAAGATCGCCAGACCTCCTACTTTACAATGAGGTAAATCTGCAAATAAACTCCAGAAGAACGACTCGTAATCTAATCCTATCACGAACTCTATTTGTAGAGTATTTAACTAGCTATAGAGGCTAAGAATAGATTCTAGCTAAATAGGAGCTAGGTTAAGGAAGCTAGTTCCTTTCTATTGCTAATCTAGGGTTTCTCCTTGTTGAATGTGGTATCTAACTCTCCTGACATGGTCCTGTCTCTTGAAGTAGTTGTTGACTCCTCGGCCTTCGAGTTGTACTGTAGATCCTCCTTCGATGCCTCCATATCTAAGCAGGGGATTTAAGAGTGGGATGAGTACGAGCGTACTCAACAAGTTCATTATAGGAAAGAGGTGTTTAATGCACTAGCTACAGCCATAGACCAGAAAGTCATAGGCATGCAAGTTTTTGTAATCATTTCTTCAAAAGGTTGCTTTTATTCTGAAGAGCTATGTCAGCCTTCACCGGTTGACTAGAACTTCATGGAGTTCCTTTCGGCAGCGTTCGCAGTTCCATATCCCGAACAGGAGTGATGGTCACGATTCGTTACACTATGCGAGGTGTGTTTCTTTACCCATAAGAGATCTTATCCTTGTTGCCAACCGCTGCAGGCTCGTCCACACTTCCTTTGGTGTGAGGCCAGGAGTAAGGTCCTAGTCAATCATGTTCCTTCGCTACCTCGAACACCCACCCTTTGTTGCATACCCCGACCCTGGGTCCTCGTCGGTCCCATTATTCCCACTCACGGGTGGACCCCGACCACGACAACAGTTTGGGATCGAACCAAACTCCTTCGCAGCACAACCCATCATACCGCAATAAGGCTTCCCCAGCCCACCGCTTGCTCCTCGGGCGACAAGTGTCTACGGTCTCTGCCGTGGGGCTTCCCCAGCCCACCGCTTGCCCCTTGGATTACAAGTGTCTACGGTAAAGCGCGTCCGTTGATGAACGAGAGGTGGAAACACTTTTGACTACTCCGTCCCACTCAGATCTTATGGTTAACACGGGTATTACGGCACAAGAATCACTGGACGACATTTGTTGTTTAATCCTAGATGGATATAAACCCTTGCAATGGAACCTCCACCATATCAACACAATCCATGGTTCCATTGCCCACCACATAGTCATATTCATAGTTATGAAAATAGTGGTCTTGCTTTTTATGCAATAGTGATAAACATAGTACTTTGCAAGTAATTTGGTAAAAATACTCAAATGATATGAGCAAGCGATGAACTTGCCTTTCTTGTGCAAGATTATGCAGTCAAGGTCTTCGATACAATAACTCCAAATTCTGAAATAGCATCATCGTCCGGTAAGGACGATGTTTAAAAGATTGCCAAGGATGCAATAATGCATAAATATGAGATGCAATCGTTCTAAGACCTAACCCTGATGATTTAGGATTAGTGAGTTGTAATGATTAGTTTTGGGTGTGTTGCACTTTTAGAGTGATTCACAAACAAGGTTCTTATTCAGGTTTGTGTTGTTTTAGAATCATAAGCAAGTGGTAAAATGCATAGTAACAATAATACACACCAAGGGATAATAGTTGTATAAGAGGTGAAGAGCAATTGTCAAGTTTAAGTCCTATAGTGCATGGTTGATGATTACTTATTATATAATTCAAAAGAATAACTTTTGAAGAACATGTTCTCTAATAAAGAACAAGTATGATAATTGGGTTGGTGGGTTCTATGGGTTCCTATGGTTCCAATTGGTTTCTGGAGTAAGTATTAGATGGATCCCAACAAAGTTGGATTCATCAACAATTAAGGCTTGTATGGTTTTAGTGAAGTACAAGTATCTTAAGCAATTAATGGTTGCTATCATGGTGATATATCTTACTGGTAATAGATAGTTAGGGTTTATAGGTCCTATTAGGCAAGGTTGATGACTATTCTTTATTTTCTTCAAAATAATAACTTTTGAAGAACATACTTCTTAAGGAATAAGAAGTATTACAATTAAGGTTGAGGTTGTCTAGGGTTTTCTATTGAATCTACTAAGTGAGGAATAATTGATTCCTAAATAGGATGGTTCATAAGTATCTCACACTAGTAGGGTTTAGTGTGTATGTAATATGATACACAATATTGGCATGGTTGCTATTAGGGTTCATTACAATGGTGTGATGCTAAGCATGGTCCACTAAGGTTGATATCTCTAAGGATAGGATCTATGGTTTGCACTTGGTTAACCCTATTTGATTATCTAGGTCTAATGAAGATGAACATATGGGACACCATTTTATTAGTGGCAGGTCTCTATTATTTTATGAAGACATGACAAGTATTTAGTTGCAATTATAGTTCTATGAATGAAAAGAAAGTATTATGATCATATATTCTAACCTAGGGTTAGGGTTGGAAGCAAATTAGGGTTCACATGTAATAATGGAGCTAGGGTTCTAAGTGAATTTAGGGTTTTAGGGTTTCACATGAAATGGTGAGGTTGTAATCTTTATTCAACATGTAATTAGGGTTTCCTAATCTACCATATAGTTATTAAGTTAATGACTTCATTATAAAGTTGAAGTTATCAATAACTTTAAAATAAAAATAATATTGGATTTACAATTTTATTATTTTTAAGGATTTTAATAATTAAGGTAATTATTAATCAGGGTTTAAATCTCTCTGATAAAGATTTTAACAAATAAAGAAATTAGTTTTAAAGTTTTCTTTATTTATTTACTGGTTTCTATTTAATTTGGAAAGTTTTATTGAATTTTAATTCAATTAAGAATAAAAGAAAAAGGCTTAATTATTAAGTTTAAAACAATTAAATTTTTATTAAAACTAAAAGTTTCATATTATATTTTTATTGTATAGAATTTACTTTTATAAGAATTTTGATATCTTATATTTATTTTTTTGAGCTTTTATGAATTTTCTATAATTATTTGAAGTTGCAGGTATTATTGAATTTGAAATAACAGGAAATTTGCTAATGCTACCCGGACAGAACACCCACACAGTCCATGACTGGTGGGCCGTGTCCACGCTGGCGGCCACGTGGTGCCGACGTGGCAACCATGTGCCTCACCGGCGGCCAGTGGTGGTCGCCGCCGGCGATTCCGGGTTTCCGCGGGGGCGTGCGCATGCTTGCTGGAAAGAGGACGCCGAGGCGAACCTCCTGGTGGTGGCGCCGCTCCGGTTTGGTCACCGGAGCGTGGCCGACGGCGATGGTCTGCGGCGGTGGCTACGGTCGAACGACGCGGTGGAGCTACGGGCTGCGATTGGATGCAATAAGAAGCTCAGTAGGTGCGTGTGCTCACCGTGAGCACGACGGGCATATCGGCGAGGCGAGGGGAGGTCGCAGTCGCCGAGATTGCTCGATGCCGGCTTCGGAGAAGACGACCTGGCGCGATCGATGGGAGGCGCGTCAGCTCGATTCCTCCTACACGGTGATGATGTCAAGCATGGCGGTGACAACGGTGGTCACGGCGAGGCCTGGGGTGGTCTCCATCGGCGGCGATGGTCGGAGTCCGGGCGACTAGGGTTTCGGCAAAAGGGGAAAATTAAGCAGGAGGAGGAAGAACTCGAGATAGGGTTCGTCTAGGGTTTTTATATGGCGCGAGAAGCGATCCTCATCACACCGTCGAGCAAGGGGAGGCTGCCAGCGCGAGGGAGAAGACGGGCACGCCGTCGTGCTGTCCTCCATGCGCGTTGGAGAGGATGAGGATGAACTCCTCGTCTTATTTTGACGAAGGGGTTCGTGGGCTGCTCCTGGGTGGTGGCCTGGGCTGCGTTGGTGGACTCCTGCTGGGCCCGTTGCTGGGCTGCTGCGGTCTGGTAGGTCCAGGTAAGCCTTCTCTCCTTTATTTTCTTTTCTGTTTATCATTTTCTGTTTTATATTTACTATTTGAATTCATATTTGAATTCAATACTGTTTGTAAATAATTTGTAATTATGCTAATTCATTCAAGATTTAGTATACTGACTATTGTTTCACTATTCTATTTTGAATTCATATTTTATATTCAATTACTTGCATATTTGTAAACTTATTCAAAATAACATTTGGACATAAGTTTATATTTTTACTTTAATTCACTTTTTATTATGCAATCAATTATGTTTAGAATTATGAGAGTTGATACTTTCATCTCAAAGTATTTCAGATATTGTTACTATGTCTTGGTTTCCATTTGAGGAATTAATAACTTTCATGTTATTTCATGTGAGCAATTTCTATTAAGGTTTTGTAGGTTTGTTGATAACCCATATTTCAAGGTTAATTCTAGTACCATATTTTAATAACACCTTGAGATACCTAAAGTAGATGCTACTCTCTTTATGGGTTGGTCTTAATTATATAGATAAGTGGTTGATAATCACTTTTATGGTTTTAATTATAAGATGTATCACAAGAGTTTTCCCAGGTTTAATAACTGTAGCTTAAGATTTTATTAATGTGCCATACTAGGGTTCTAATGATATTTACCTAATGGCAATTGGTTTGAATCTCAGTTATGGCCTAGGTTTATATTATTATCACCATAGTGATGCATAAACTAGGTTTGAGATATACTTCTAGTTTGTAGAGTTGAGATGACATCATATTGCATTTGCTAGGTTTCAATCTCCCCACCAAGGTATTATGGTTAGTTGCTTAACTGTTTCTGTTCTCCTTTAATTACTAAGGGCTTGAGAATTGGTTTTATCTTATACCAATAGATTGCTATTATATCCTTAATCTATTGTTAAGGTAACTAAAGTAGCTATATATCTTTTTATAGTTAACTTTGGTTATAATGATGGATGGTTTCTCACCATATAAATTATAGGCTTTAACTCTAAGTTTTTCTTATGTGCTTATATCCTCTACTTCAAGTTCTTAGGGTTTAAAATCATTACCCAATGGTGATGATCATGCATGGTATGGCTTCACAAAGTATCACTAGATGTATTTGGCTAAGGTTATACCTATTATCTCTCTCACTCCACAAGGACTTGGATTATAATCTAAGGTTCTACTCAAGGAATGATGATATGATTATCTGAATATGTGGTTTGCCTAAGAATTATACCTTGCTATCTTCTGAAGCTTGTTCTTCAGGAATTCTAATAAACCTGCTTCTTGTGGTATGCCTCCACCTCCTAGCTTCTTCATCTTGGTCCTATCTAAATTATGGAGTGGCCCAACTCTTTGGTTTGCTTGTATCATGGTACAAGATGATGGAATGAATGAGGTAGAGGGTTCCTTTTATAGTCTTGGGCATGCTCTAGTATCATGACACATAGGTGGTGACTCTTGTTTTAATTTGATGAGTAAGGTGCTTGGTTGTCATGCTCTCATCCATAGCAATCCTTTAATCATGAGGTGGCATAGCTTAGGATTCAAGCTATGTAGATATTTTCATCCTATGTGGCATGGGTATTATCCTCTCATGTGATTTGTTTTTGGATAGCCAAGTGGCTTTTGTTACTAAATATCTTGTGAAGGATTTTATACTTGTGGTGAGTCACTATATCATATGTGATTGTATTGATATTGTAATTGGGATCAAAATGTCAAAGGCATGGATTATACCTCAATTTTGAATGGTGATGTTTGATTTCACCAAGGCATGATCATATTAGTTTCAAAATACTCACAGTTAATTTTATTCAAATAGTTTGAACTATAATTCGTAATGTAAACGAATTTAGTTTTGTGATATTCCACATATTTAATAAGTTATGATTAAAATCAGAATGTGTGGCTTTTATGCACTTAGGTCCTTGTGTTTTACCATATTTGATAATAAGTTTTAAAGTGAATTAAATTATACCCCAAAGTTAGTTGCTCAACTTTTAAGTGTTAATAATTTAGAGTTTGTTTATTATCTCTTTGATGGGTATAGACCTCTCCCATCTCTAGGGTTTAATGATAAGCTTGTATTGGTGTTAAATTCAAAAGTTTAGTTCAAGAAATACCATGAGGTTCATGGTAGAAATATTTATTTGTTAAAGATATGGAAAAGATAAGTGAAGAATGGTTTCTCCATTTTATTGTTACTTGATTTGCAATTGAATAGGTGTTCATATGTTATGACAAGGATTACCATATTATAATCTTTTATAAGATCAAGCAATTTATCATTGAGTAAAGTGTTGTTGTGTTGATTATTAGTTCCATTTGATCTAACCCCTTAGATCAAATCATCTCTACCCAAAAACAAGGTTTTAACAAAGTCACATTGAGGTTTATAGCGCTTGACTTATGTACCCAATTCCACCAAGGTCAAGTGAAATCGTTTGTGTTTTTAAAAAGCGAAAATTCCCCGATTTTCTATGCATGAATGCAATGCACACCTCTACTTTTGTAACCCCAATACCATAGCCATCGACTCAAGAGGTACAAGCTGTTACAACAGAAGTACATGCTCAGTGGAGCAGTTATCATTACATGGGGGAGCTCTACTGAAGGAATGCCTCAAGGGCACAAAGGGCAGAAGCACGAACACAATCTACCTCGGCGATCTCAGCCTCGTCATCTTCATCCTGGCCCATCACCAGCTGCTTGTTCAAAGCGCGGATCTCAGCCAGATCAGTTTTCAGTTCAGCTTTGAGACCTTCTGCTTCTTCGTGGGAGCGGGCAATGAGAGCTTCCTTATCTTGGATGAGCAGCTTGGTTACCCGCACCCTCTCTTCGAGGTCCTTCAGTTCCTTTCGCAAGATCTCCAGCTCAGCGCTACTGGGAGAGGTGTCAGTTTTTGCGTCCAAAACTGCCTTTTTCTTATTAAGCCGTTGGCATTTGTCTGCAATATCGGCTTTCAATGAAAGCTGGGCGTGGCGCAAGCCGATTCTCTGATGAGCTAGGGTCACCCTTGACTTGTAAGCAGACAAAGTCACCACGGGCCAGAGCTTCCTGCAGTGTCACCGTGAGATGAGGCTGGAGATCTTCGAGAATGTTCTGTATTCCCGCGGTGTCCTCAACCAATGTCTCGATTGAGGAGGAGAGCAAGGCCTTGAGCTGTTGGAGTTGACCTTGGGTAGCGTTAGGCCCTGACGCTTCTCTTGCTTTAGCAGTTGGTTCGATGGATTCAGGTTCAAACGTTAGCAAGTTTGAGAGGTCATAGCCCTGACAAACAGCAAGAACAACGTCAGCACGCAGCAAAAAAGCAAGGAAGAGCTAAGGGAGGGAAGTCTACCTCTCCTGAGACCATAGGGGCGGCTGGTGAAGAGGCGATCGGCTCTCGTGCTTCTGCTGAGTGCGTGGCCAAGGTAGCAGCCTTTTCGGCTCCACTATTTGAGGTTGCCAGGTCCAGGGTGGTGGATGGCATCATTACTTCCTTGACTTCCCCACTAGAGGTGTCGTCAGTCTGAAAAGGGGAATAATCAGCCGATAAGAACAACGATGGGTCAGCACAGGATAAAAGTCAAAGGGAATGTAGAGAGCAATTACGTTCGAAAGCTCCTGGTCTGATGAAGAGGTTTGTGGCGTCTTGCGAGCTCTCTTCATACATCGACTCTTTATGCGACGACCACCTTGTCCTGCTGCTGGAGAAGCCTGGGAGGAAGCAGGTTCGGGGGCTGACCTTTTCTTGGAAGCCGACGGTGGTAAGTCTGGCTCGCTTGGCGCGGTGTTCTTCCCGGAGGTGCCTGAGCTTGATTCCTCTCGACCGGACTGGGTATCCTCGCTGGAGATTTCTTCAGTAGAGGTCTGAAAAAGGAATATGAAGCTATTACAAAAGCCTAGATGAACGAATGAAACCAGCCAGGGAGCGGATGAGCTTACGTGCGGAATTTGTTGAGCTGGAGAGGAGGTGTGGCGCCTCAAGGTCTTCCTAGCAGCTACTTTCCTCACTGCTGTTCTCGCTGAGGCTCGGGGGGCAGCTGGCCTAGAAGACACTCCGCTTTGGGAAGCCGATTTGGGTAAAATCGGCTGGCTCTGCATCACGACCTTCTTCAAAGATGGTGAGTTTTTGCAGAAAAGGACCACCGGAGCTGGTGGGTGGAGTGTAAGAGAGGAGCCGTCCTCATGAGCAGGCTCTGGACCGTCTTGTTGCTGCAAGAAAGCGGAGCAGGGTCGTAAAGAAGAATCACTATGGGCCACTTCAAGACAAAATTATGAGTGATGGTACCTGTTCTGCAGGGATATCGTATTCAGCATCAAGTGTTTCAACAATTGCCCACCAGGCCTGAAGTCATCCGTTGATGAGGTGAAGAGAGGTTGTGATGGAATTGGGATGACCAGAGCATCAAAGAAAGAGTAACACCTCTGACCAGTCAGGACATCTGGCAAGTCAGCCCTACTTTCTGTTAAGAAGTGGAGGAAGAAGTGGGGAGACACCTGCCCAAGACCAAATTGCCGGGCTGCTACGACCGGCTGGTAGGACTGTTATCACCAGATTTTGGCCAAATCAGGAGATGGGCCGTAAGTGAAGATGGGCTTGAAGGACATACGCGTGGAGCGTCTTTGAAGCGGCCTTGCACGAAGAGTTTGGGCTTAATTGCCCATGTATCTGTAATATAGTAGATCGCATCTTAGTTTAGAATTAAAAGATAGAGTTTAACCCGTGCACGGTTAGGTGCACGCCCGAATTAGAAAGTCTCTTGGACTATAAATATGTATCTAGGGTTATGAAAGGAGGACAATCACGTTCACAACAAACACAAATCAGGCGCATCGCCACCCCTTCTTTCGAGGGTTTCTCCGGGTAAGCATCATGCTGCTGATCCTAGATACACACGTTCGGGTACCTGTTGTTTATGTTGACTGTTTATCGGGTAGTGACTTTGCATAGATGTTTTTCTTGCATATGTTTTGCTCTATTAGCTTTGTCACACCTATCTAGGTGTAAGGGCAGCATCTTGCTTGTTCGTTACTTAGTAGATCCGATCTGTTATAGTTGCTCCTTGTTCTTCAAGGATTAGTTTAATATCCATATGGTTAGGCCTTGCAAACGGGTTGAACGATCCGGTAGTGCGTTAGGTATGGTTTGTTAGCCCTAGGAGGGATGTTCCGGAATTAACGTAATGTTGGTTTTTAGGCCTCTTTTAGGGTTAGTTTTCCATTATCTTTCGTGTCTATTAGGCTCAACTACGTGTAGGATGTTCCGATCATACGGTGAAAACCCTAAGCTATCGTAGATTGGTTTAGCTTTGTTGTGATCAAGCAGGATCCCCATGTCATTGAAAATCCAACGTGAACCATGGGGCGATCGGCTCCTTGAGCCGATCCGCAGGCACCTGAGAGCCGATAGGGCTCGTATTTAATGTTTACGTGTCGCCATGCAGGGAACTAATCGAAGCAATCCACACCCTCCACGTAGGTCCGGCAATGCCGCCGCCGCCAAGGCATTTGCGGGACGACCGGGCCGCGCCGCCTTAAGCCTCCCGGCTCTGGGTTGCCTTACTTCGTCACCCCCGGGCATCGGCACATTCTCCGCATCGGCACAATTCGCAACAACCGCGTCTCTTTGCGGGAGAACCAGTCAAGTATGAGGATCTGCCTCCTGAGCATAAGAAGAGATATGATGAGCTCAAGGCCATCCCGGAAGCCGATCTCATCGGCGCTTTTGAGAAAACCCGTTCGCACGGGATCAAGTTCAAAGGGTTCCAACCCGAAGGCGCGCTAGATGGACTAGATCTATCTCTCCTTCGGACGAACGTACCAGAGCCCTGCGACAGGAAGTCAACTATGCCGTTGCTCACTCTCTTCATCAGCATGCTGAGAGCTTGGTGAATACTCTGGAGCGTGTCGCGCTCAATGTGGTGCAAGAAGTCACGAAGCACAAGTACTCTCCGTCAGGTCCTGCTCTAGGAACTCACCAAGGGGAGGTACCGCTCTACACAAGGCCACCACTGCACACGTTTGCAGCTCCACAAGAACAAGGTTCACCGGCGTACGTCGTCTACAAGGTTGGAGGTGATCCAGCGACTACCAATTCCTGTATGAGCCGCCCAAGGAAATTCCACATGGATACGTGTGCACATACGTGCCGGACTGCAACAACTCGATGACCCAGGTTACGCAGGAAGGACTGCCACAGCAGGAGGAGTCGCTGGAGCAGAAGCGTCTGGAGCAGATGTGAGAAACAGCGTGGCTAACTAAATATGCCACCAGTACAAGTCATGAACGATCGCTTCTGCAGCTCCTACGGTGGATGAGATCACCGCCATCATGAGGGACAAGTTCGGCATCCTCGAAGAAGAGGATGATCGGCTATTCCAAGCCGTATCCCAACGACTACGACCTGATCCCGCTGCCACCTAAGTATCGGCTCCCCGACTTCACAAAATTTAGTGGATCGAAGGAACCAGCTCGATAGAGCACGTGAGCCGATACTTGACACAGTTGGGCATGGTCTCAGCATCGGACGAGCTACGTGTGAGGTTCTTCTCGTCTCTCACGGGTCCAGCCTTTGGGTGGTACACCTGTTGCTACAGGACTCGGTTCGGACGTGGAAGCAGCTGGAAGAGCAATTCCATGTACAATACCATTCAGAAACTACGGAAGCTAGCCTTGCCAATCTGACCCAAGTTCGAGACGAGGAGAGACGGTATCGAGTACATCCGAGGTTCAGGACCGTCAGAACCGATGTTATTCGGTTCGCCTATCCGAGAAGGAAGCGAGCTGGCGGTAGCAGGATTATCAGCGCCGCTCAAAGATGTGACCTTCCAAGCGAGTACACCATGGCGCACATGGTTCAGAAGTTGAGCATATGAACAGCGCCATCCGAATTGTACCAGACAAGTACAAGCGCGTCGCCCCGATCGAGACAGACGAAGATGAAGATTCTGCAGGAGATCGGAGGTCGCTGTAGCTGAGTGGACTCGGGGGCAAAACCCGTGTCCTGCAAGTGGGTGAAGCAACCAGGGCCTGTGAGGGGTTCGACTTCGATTTGAGCAAAACGGAGCAAATTTTTGTGCTGAAGGAGAAACATGAAGTTACCCGAAGGCCACAAAATCCCCACGCCACAAGAGATGAACGGCAAGCCATACTGCAAATGGCATCACACGTTCACCCATACCACCAACGACTGCAAAGTCCTGCGCGGACAGATTCAAATGGCGATAGAACAAGGCTGATTACTCTTCGGTCAGTTTGCCATGAGGGTTGACACGCAGCCGTTTCCGGAAGTCAACATGGTCGATCTCATGCATAGGACGCGAGCCAGGTTTCTCGTTTGATATTAATATGGCAGGGCTTGCAGATCGCCATGGCGATGATAAGCCAGAGAGTAGTCGCTCTCGTGGCAAGGATAAGAAGGAGGCCGATCCACGCGACCGGCCCCAGCATGACGACAGCCGGTATTTGACTGAGGAAGAGGTGATCAGCGTGCGGTATCAACGACCACTTTCCGTGCACCTCCTTAACAAATATGAACAGCAGTACGACCGACGTCGGCGCTACGACGTAGATGATGATAGATATCGTCGGTCGATGCGACAAACAGGAAATACCGTCGATACGAAGGGTATGAGCGTCACGCGAGGGAGATCAAGGGAGCAAGAGGACGTGGACAGACATTGGAATTGTCCTTTCTTCAAACACTGCTGGGACTCAGAATGAGCCGATTGCCTACAATCGAGAACTGCCCAGAATGTAGCATAAGAGGAAGGGAACAAATGAAGTTTCAGTGTTCGTCTAGGACCTCTCCCACCTCGTAACAAACGAGCTGAGTCATCCCAAGATGAAGACTTTGAGGAGTCGAAGAAGAAGATAGATATCACCGACCAAGGTGGTGTCCTGATGGACTCAGCCACTCCCAAAAGCGCAGAGTGCAACGGCTCGAAACTTGGAAGAATCCGAGGCGCAGACTGTACACGTTGAGGAAAGCACGGCCTGATCTGGCTGTGAAAATTCAGCAAACAAACAGAAGCTCGCCCACCGAAGAAAGTGTGGCGACCCAGCAAAAGCCGATGCGGGACATCGGCTGATACAAACATGGTGTTCGTTCTCCCGTCAGAGTTTTGTGCTCCAAAAGACGAGGAAGTATCGGTGGCACAGTTTGATTGCGGGCCACGGCCAGTTATCTTTGAGAAGCCACGAGAAAGGAGCTATAGGCATCTGAAGGCCCTATACCTGAAGGGTTATATCAACGGGCAGCCTATCAGCAAGATGCTAGTTGACACGGGAGCAGCAGTCAACATAATGCCGTACTCCATGTTACGACGTTTGGGACGTTCTACTGAGGATCTGATCAAGACCAACGTCACGCTAAGCGATTTCAACGGCCAACCGTCAAGCCAAGGGTGTTCGAACGTGGACTTAACTGCGGCGAAAAACCATCCCCACGTCCTTCTTCATCGTCGACAACAAGAGCACTTATGCTGTTCTGCTAGGAAGGGATTGGATCCATGCTAAGTTGCATTCCATCCACAATGCATCAGTGCATCATACAATGGGATGGAGATGAAGTGGAGGTTGTTCATGCAGATGATTCAGTCGATATCTCTTTGGCTGCCATGAACATCTGGGAAGCAAATGACCAAGAGCCGCTCTCGAATCAATCTGACGATCGTGGAGCGCATCGAAGCTACAAAAACGGGTGAGGCTAGTCTTATCCACTGCCCGACAGAGTAGCAAGATCCAAGTCTATGGACGTACGTGGCAAGGCCGATCCCTGCGATCGGCCCCAAAAATAAGAAACAAGGATCTCACTTCAAACATGCCACGTTGTCGTAGCAGGGAACCAAGGAGTTGTAAACCCTCGTTAAACATTGCAATGGAAAAGGAGGCCGATTCTAGCAATCGGCCATAATTAGACTCAACCTACCTTCTGCATGTGTTCATCATTGATTTGGCAGGAAATGGAAAGCTGAGATATGGGTTTACAGCAGCTGATGGACTAGAAGAGATCGAAATTGGTCCTGGGATAAGCCATGGCCAACATTTATCAGCAAATAGTCGGATCGACAACTACAAGGGAAGCTGATTCCAGCAATCGGCTAAAATTATTCTCACCACCCGTGTTTCGCTGTGCTATTTAGCATGGTGAGTTGTGAGACAAGCTTGAATTTGAAAAGCCGATATCTTCAATCACTTGAAGGATTCGGGGGGGCATACACACAGAGAAGGTATGAGGCCACGAAGTATGTACCCAGGGGAAGCCGATTCATGAAATCGATCGGCTAATAAAAATCGAAAATTCAAAAAAATTTCAGCACAGCCGATGCTTGGACATCGACTTGAGAACCTCTTTGATGAGCCAACTGCAGAGTTTTCGACCAATGTTTCAATGAGGAAAGAAAGCAGGGCTTTGAGGCATTGGAGCTTGGACTTGGTTCATCACATGCTATGGAGAGGCCGGCTCGATATTCAGGGTCGAACGACACGACAGCAAGCCTGAGAGATCACAGCCCTAACAGACAACAAGGGCAGCACAGACATGCAGATCAGAGAAGAGGGTGAGCCAATCGAAGCAGTAAATCACAAGGAGAGCCATTACAGGTGAAGCTTCTTGGTTCAAGAAAGGGGTTTGCTGGTCCTTCTGAGCCCTCTTGGTGCATCGACTCCTTGTGCGTAAGCTTTCCTGTCCTGGTTTGATGGGAGTTGAAGGCTGACCTTTTCTTGGAAAGCCGATGGTGGCACATCTGGCTGGGTTTACGTGGTGGTGTCCCCAGAGGTGCCCAAGCTGGAGCTTCGTTGGCTGGATGGCATGTCCTCGCTAATTTTATCTTCGGTAGAGGTCTACAAGAGCAGGATTACTGGACTTAATAGGCTACTAAAGCCTAGAAGGGTGTTTGCCCTTCAAAGTTTTCCTGGCAGCCACCTTTTTCACTACTATTCTCGCCTTGACTGAGGCTGGGGCAGCTGGTCCTGAAGATTCTTTGCTCTTGGGAGCCGATTGTGTTGAAATCTGTCTCTGCATCACAACCGTGTTGAAAGGTGGTGAGTTCTTGCAGAAGAAAACCACTAGAGTTGATGGGAGGAGTTTGAAGAGGGAGCCATCACCATTGATAGGCTCTGGGCCATCTTGTTGCTGCAGAGAAACAGAGTAGGGTTATCTATCATAAGAAAATTTGTGAGCAGAATTATCAGCTTCAGCAACAAGTTGTTTCAACTACGGTCCTAGAAGCTTTACTGGAGGCGTTAATTCAGGAGTTTTGCCGTCAGGTCTAACATCGGGATCGGATGATTTGGAGTCCAAATTCTATGAGGTCCCAAGGCTGTGGGCTGGACCTGTTCGATTGGAAATTTGGGATCTGAGTTTGAGCAAAGGATTGCAAGTTACCGTATGAGGGGATAACTGGATTGACTTGTCTTGCAATTTATTGTAAAAAACTGATGCGTTGCCATCGGCTCATTGAGCATCGATCAAGTTAACAATCGGCAAAGTCAGGATGAGGGAAAATCGGCTAAATCAATATGAAAGAAATCGGCAAAGTCAAATTGGAGGAAGTTCTTCATTGATAATAAGATTTCTTACATAAAAGAGCTGATTGCTCTCAAAAGGAAGAACTAGGGGGTACATTGCCCCATCTACTACTACTGATCCTATTCGAAGGATCCTATCTACGGCCGTCGCTGCCCTCGTCATCGCCGTCACCGCCATTGTCGGCGCTACTCGGCGGGCTCGTCGTCGCTGCTACCGCGGCCGCCGGCGGGGCCCTCGTTGTCCTCGTCCTCGTCACATCGTCGTCGTCGCTGTCGAAGTCGCTGAGGTTGCCCGGCCAGGGGCGAAGCGCTTAGCCGGGGGCTCGTCGGAGGAACTGTCCTCCTCCTCTTCTTCCTCCTTCGCCTCCTCGGAGGAGGTGAAGTCGCCCAGGAGAAGCGATCGTCATCGCTCTCCTCCTCCGATTCCCCGTCGGCGAGGAATCGGAGGTCGCTCTCCCCGTCGGTCGAGGACTTGTCGTCTTCAGACCAGACGGAGAAGTCATGGCTAGACTCGTCCCCGTCCTCTATGGCGCAGCGAATGTGGGCCGCGTGGGCCTCCATCGGGTCCCACTCCGGCGTCGGCTCCCGGAGGGGGGAAGATTGGACGGAAAGGCCCGACAAAGAAGAAGAGGAAGATGAGGAAGACATGGTGGCAGAGGAGGGCTTTTGGAGTGCTAATGCGAAGGGGATGAAGAGGGGAACTGCAAGAAGTGGCTAAATAAAAGGGGATATAGCAGAGATTTAATGCTTAAGCGAGGAAGTGGTGCCAAAACGTCAAATTGTGCAGAGAAGATGAGAAGGCAAGGTGTCATGATGAAGAATATCTGGCCCTTGCACCACGACCCCCCGAAGGAAAACAGAGTGGTTTTGAAATTATCATTGGCAAAACCAGGGGGCATGTGTTATCACCGATTTTGGCCAAATCAGGAGATGGGCCGTAAGTGAAGATGGGCTTGAAGGACATACGCGTGGAGCGTCTTTGAAGCGGCCTTGCACGAAGAGTTTGGGCTTAATTGCCCATGTATCTGTAATATAGTAGATCGCATCTTAGTTTAGAATTAAAAGATAGAGTTTAACCCGTGCACGGTTAGGTGCACGCCCGAATTAGAAAGTCCCTTGGACTATAAATATGTATCTAGGGTTATCGAAAAGGAGGACAATCACGTTCACAACAAACACAAATCAGGCGCATCGCCACCCCTTCTTTCGAGGGTTTCTCCGGGTAAGCATCATGCTGCCTAGATCGCATCTTGCGATCTAGGCAGCACACGTTTATTCGTTTACCTTGTGTTGCTCGTGCTGAAGCGTTGTTGATGGCGAGTAGCACTATTTATCATAGATGTTTTGGGGCTTGCATAGATGCTTTTCTTGCGCATATCTGCTTAGCTGTCCCTCAATATCTAGCTGCCTTACACCTATCCGGTGTAAGGGCAGCATCTTGCTTGTTCGTTACTTAGTAGATCCGATCTGTTATAGTTGCTCCTTGTTCTTCAAGGATTAGTTTAATATCCGTATGGTTAGGCCTTGCAAACGGGTTGAACGATCCAGGTAGTGCGTTAGGTATGGTTTGTTAGCCCTAGGAGGGATGTTCCGGGAATTAACGTAATGTTGGTTTTTAGGCCTCTTTTAGGGTTAGTTTTCCATTATCTTTCGTGTCTATTAGGCTCAACTACGTGTAGGATGTTCCGATCATACGGTGAAAACCCTAAACTGTCGTAGATTGGTTTAGCTTTGTTGTGATCAAGCAGGATCCCCATGTCATTGAAAATCCAACGTGAACCATGGGGCGATCGGCTCCTTGAGCCGATCCAGGGCAACCTGAGAGCCGATAGGGCTCGTATTTAATGTTTACGTGTTCATGCATGGAACTAATCGAAGCAATCCACACCTTCCCGGCAGGGGTCAGGTGGCACGCCTTGCACCGCGGTCGTGTGCGGAGCATTTGCGGACGACGTCGAGGGACCCGGGCCGCCGCCGCCTTGAAGCCTCTTCTTCGTGTTGCTTAACCACTGCTCGCCGGTGGGTTTTGGCAGGCAACAAGGACTCATAGCCAGGTTTGATGATCCTGTTGGAGGTACTCATGCCCACTGGAAGAAAACAGGGACGAATCATGATGGAGTATAATTGCCGGGTGTTGTTGTCATCGGCAAAACTGTCTAATCTAAAGAGGACTGGGTTCTCGAAATGTTCAGACTCCGTATAAGGAAAGAAAAGGGGATTGTCCAGGCCTTGGAAGAAGACGCTGAACCACTCTGAGGCTTCTTGGGGAGTCAACTTACTACCTGGAGGCTGTGAGAGCTTGGCCGTAGCGGTGCATCGAATTTGCTTCCGTGGCATCGGAAAGGTGCGAGTTGCAGGCGAGGAAGTTTGGGTTGTGGTTCGGAAGTATAGTTGGGCCCATAACTGAATAAACCACCAAGGACCCCCTGTTTTGGTGTCTTTGGGTAAACAGTTTGTGACATCACTGGAGATATCTATAGACTTCTCCAAGGAACAGTTTGCCAATACCAAGCTTGGTGCCTTTGGCAAGTTCATAGGCCAAGGAAAGGTAATTTTTGGTAGGAGCAAGGGAAGGGCCACAGAATATGAAGTGCTCCAACCAGAAGTTTAAGAAGGCCGTGTGTTCTTCTCTTACAGGGCCTTTGGTTTTCATGTAGCGTCGAAGATAAGTACCCCAGTTTGTGCATTCCTTTTTGGAGGAAAGTTGGAAAGGAACTTTTGGCAGCCTAAAAGCAAAAGGGTTTGGGGATGCAATATCCAGACCAGTGATCATGGCCACGTCTAGTAGGGTTGGGGTCATGGGACCATGGCCGAACATGAAACAGTTCAAAGCGTCGGACCAGAAGTAGCCGATGGTTTTCAAAAGGTTCTCATGTTTCTCAAGGGGGGACAGTGATAAGGCTAAGGCATCGGCTATTCCGTGGTTTCCCAGGTAGATTGGTGGGTTTTGGCCATCCTGTTATACCATGAAACCCAATCCTCAGGAGGATTAGGCCAGGCTCGTAAGCAATCGGCCCAAGTAGAGAGATCCAAGTTCTGGTTCACAAAGGGAATCCTATTGGCCTCGCATGAAATCAGATGAGCAGGACTCTCGGTGGAACGAGGACCAAGGCAAAGAGAATTCGGAAGGGAAGGATGCGGCAGCAGAATATCTGATACCTAAGAATTAGTGGCGTAATGAGACATTAATTCAGGTGTTTTGGGGCTAATTCCAGCAATTTACTCGGATGGTGAAGAACGGTGGGGGATTACCTTCAATCCAGAGACCTCAGTGTTGGTGTTGGATGATTCCGCCATTGGAGTCGTTGCGGAGGAGTCTGTGCGGTTGGGATCTGAGAGTTGCGCGGCTGGAAGTTGGATCTGTACGAGCGGTGATTTGGGATCTGAGTTTGCTCTTATGGGCAAGGGTGCAAGTTACCGTTTGAACAAGCGAATGGGTTGGCCTCGTTCGCGTTTTGTGATAAGGGCCGACGTTTTGCCATCGGCTCTTTGTGCGTTGACTCGCATTTGACAATCGGCAAAATCGGTGATTTCCGAAGAGTACTACGGCGGTTCTGCTCTGCCATGACATGACCCCTCGAAGAAAAAAACAGAGTGGTTTTGAAATTATCATTACCAAAACCAGGGGGCATGTGTTATCACCAGATTTTGGCCAAATCAGGAGATGGGCCGTAAGTGAAGATGGGCTTGAAGAATATACGCGTGGAGCATCTTTGAAGCGGCCTTGCACGAAGAGTTTGGGCTTAATTGCCCATGTATATCGTAATATAGTAGATCGCATCTTAGTTTAGAATTAAAAGATAGAGTTTAACTCGTGCACGGTTAGGTGCACGCCAATTAGAAAGTCCCTTGGACTATAAATATGTATCTAGGGTTATCGGAAAAGGAGGACAATCACGTTCACAACAAACACAAATCGGGCGCATCGCCACCCCTTCTTTCGAGGGTTTCTCCGGGTAAGCATCATGCTGCTAGATCGCATCTTGCGATCTAGGCAGCACACGTTTATTCGTTTACCTTGTGTGCTCGTGCTGAAGCGTTGTTGATGGCGAGTAGCACTATCTCTTATGTGCCGTCCCTCGATATCTAGCTGCCCTTACACCTATCCAGGGTGGCAGCGTCTTGCTTGTTCGTTGTTTAGTAGATCCGATCCGTTATAGTTGCTCCTTGATTCTTCAAGGATTGGTTTAATATCCGTATGGTTAGGCCTTGCAAACGGGTTGAACGATCCCGTAGTGCGTTAGGTATGGTTTGTTAGTCCTAAGAGGGATGTTCCGGGAATTAACTTAATGTTGGTTTTAGGCCTCTTTTAGGGTTAGTTTTCCATTATCTTTCGTGTCTATTAGGCTCAACTACGCGTAGGATGTTCCGATCATACGGTGAAAACCCTAAACTGTCGTAGATTGGTTTAACTTTATACTGATCAGCAGAGCCCCATGTCATCGTTAACCCGACGTGAACCATGGGGCGATCGGCTTTGTGAGCCGATCCACAGGGCAACCCGAGAGCCGATCGGGCTCGTATTTAATGTTTACGTGTCCGCCATGCAGGAAACTAATCGAAGCAATCCAACACCTTCCCGACTAGGTATAGGTCAGGTGGCACGCCTGCAACCGCTAGGACGTGTGCCGAACATTTGGGACGACGTCGAGGGACCAGGGCCCCTGACCTTGGAAGCCTCTCGGCTCTTCGTGTTGCTTAACCACTGCTCGCCGGTGGGTTTTGGCAGGCAACACACAGTCGGTCAGACCAAAAGATCCAGTCAGAAATGACAAGGATGATGATGCTGCATGGCAGAATAAAAAATGGCTAAGTGCCATTTATAAAGAATACAATTGAGAACGCTATGGTGAGCTCAATTACAGAGTGTGCTTCCGTAGGGGAGTATCCTGAAAGAATAAAGAGCCGGTTCACTGGTTCTTCAAAGATATGTGCGACCCAGCTTCTGAAGCAACTGGTGACAAAATAGTACACATGGACATGAAGGACATGGCGAGTGTGCCATATGGTTGTAATAATGCTTATGTGGGGTTGCTTTACTCCATTATGAACTTTATTTATTGTCATTGCGTGAAAAAGTATTGTCTGTGTGTAAAGTGAATGAGCAAATATCCGCGTCAGAAAAAAAAGAATAAAAGAAAAGAAAAAGAACTAATGAATCATCAAAATTATGGCACTGTCGCTTAGGCCATATTTCGAGGGGGGAATAGAAAGACTCGTTAAAAATGATATTCTTCCTCCATTAGAATTCTCAGACATAGAACACTGCATCGATTGCATTAAAGGAAAATTTGTAAAGAAAATTAAAAAGGGTGCAAATCAAAGCACAACAACACTAGAAATAATTCACAACGATATATGTGGACCATTTCCTGTGAAAAGTGTGGATGGCTATGATTTGTTCATAACATTCACGGATGATTACTCCCGATATAGTTATATTTATCCAATAAAAGAAAGAACAGAAGCGTTGGATTAATTTAAAATATTCAAAGCTGAAGTTGAAAATCTGCATGATAAAAGAATAAAGATAGTCAAGTCTGATCGTGGAGGGGAGTACTTCGGTCGATATACTCCATATGGCCAAGCCCCTGGACCTTTTGCAAGGTTCCTACAGGAGACTGGTATAGTCGCCCAGTACTCGATGCCGGGCGAACCTCAGTAGAATGGGGTAGCTGAAAGGCACAACCGTACCCTTATGGATATGGTGCGCAGTATGATGAGCTATTCCATCCTACCATTGGGATTATGGATTGAGGCCTTAAAAATTGCTATTCATATTCTAAACAGAGTACCAAGCAAATCGGTGCCCAAAACACCGTATGAGCTATGGACAGAGAGAGTGCCTTCTCTAAACATCGCAAAGTTAGATACCAAAATACTCAACTGTCATTTTATTGGCTATCCTGAAAAGTCAAAAGGTTATCGTTTCTACTGCCTAGAGAAATACACAAAGTTTGTGGAAACGAGACATGTTGTCTTCTTAGAGGACGAAATGATGAGGGGGAGCATGGTAGCTCGGAGAATTGATCTTGAGGAGAAGAGGGTGCATGCACCTAATCCGATGACTCAGGAGCAATTTTTTGCGCTACCATGTGCACCTGTACCGACGATCCCTGCGATTGTGGTGCAAGCGCCTGTTGTGACTCCACCCATGACAATGATGAGTGAAAATTTGGAACCTGTCCGTCAGGAGCCGAATGAACCATTTTTTGAGCATGAAAGGGAGCAACAACAGCCACCTCCTGAAGCTGAGCCACAAGTTGAGGAACAGAATGCTCCAGAGATTGAGGCCCCTAGAAGGTCTACAAGAGCTAGAAAATCAGCTATTTCGACTGATTACAAAGTTTACAACACGGAAACAGTTCATATGGAAGGTGATCCCACTTCATATGAAGAAGCCATGAGAAGCCCAGAATCATCAAAGTGGGTGGAGGCCATGGAAGACGAAATGAGATCGATGAGTACCAACAATGTTTGGGACTTAGAGAATATTCATAAAGGAGCCAAAACAGTGGGCTGCAAATGGGTCTACAAAATAAAATATGACTCCAATGGGAATATCAAAAAGTATAAAGCACGACTTATGGCAAAAGGATTTACACAAAGAGAAGGAATAGATTACAATGAGATATTTTCTCCGGTCTGATGTAAGGATTTCTTCAGAATCATCATGGCACTAGTTGCATATTTTGATTTAGAGTTGCATCAAATGGACGTAAAGACGGCATTTCTAAACGGGGATTTAGAAGAAAATGTCTACATGAAACAACCCAAGGGTTTTATCATGGAAGGCAAGGAAGAAATGGGATGCCGCCTAAAGAAATCCATTTATGGATTAAAGCAAGCCTCCAGACAGTGGTATCTAAAGTTTAATGAAACAATTAAGAGATTTGAATTTAAAGAAAATATTGAGGACAATTGCGTTTATGGAAAGTGTAAAAGTGGGAAATATATTTTCCTAATCTTGTATGTGGATGATATTCTGCTTGCCAGCAGTGATGTTAGTCTACTGCAAGAGACAAAGAAGTTCTTGTCCTCAAATTTTGATATGAAAGATCTTGGTGAAGCGTCATATATTTTGGGCATAGAAATTCACCGAGATAGGAATAATGGAGTATTAGGACTATCGCAAAAGGCTTATTTAGAAAAGATTCTAAGTAAGTATAATATGCATAGTCAAGGGCGACAGTTTTGGGAAACATCAAAGTCCCCAAAATCAATACGAGCTCGATCAAATGAAAGCGGTTCCATATGCTTCGGCTATTGGAAGCCTACAGTATGCACAAGTGTGCACTCGTCCTGACTTAGCATTTAGTACTCGGTAGATATCAAGAAAATTCAGGTTTTGAACATTGGAAAATGGTAAAGAAGGTATTGCGTTATGTGAAAGACACAAAGAACTACATGCTAACATACAGAAGATCTGATTCCCTAGAGATAAGAGGGTATTCAGATGCAGATTTTGCGGGGATAAAGATGACAGAAAATCCACATCTGGATACATATTCACCCTTGCAGGGGGAGCTATTTCGTGGAGAAGCTCCAAACAGACAATAGTTGCATCATCCATGATGTATGCAAAATTTATAGCATGTTATGAAGCCACGGGGCAGGCATTATGGTTAAAGAAATTCACACTCGACTTGAAAGTGGTAGATTGTATTGACAAACCACTAAAGATGTACTGCGACAATGAGCCGACAGTATTTTATGCTCACAACAACAAGTCGAGTACAGCTACGAAACCGATTGAGGTTAAGTATTATGTTGTGAAACACAAGGTCCAGGATCAAACTATAAGTCTCGAGCATATAAGGACAAAAGATATGCTTGCGGATCCGCTAACGAAAGGCTTACCACCCAGCGTGTTCAAGGAGTACGTAGCCGGCATGGGTTTAAGGGAAAGTCTTACCTATCCTGGATCATAAGATGACCAAAAGTAAAAGAATTTGTTTCAAAATAGAGAAGTGTATTGTGGCTGTCTGATTCTATCGGCAATAGAGTTGTGACGATGAAACATGCCCTATGGACTGATCCAAAATGAAACGAATAAAGCGAAAGTATAAAGTTAAAAGAAAAATTGAGATCAAGGGGGAGAATGTTAGGATGATCTCCACGTGATCGAACCCAATGGATCGATCACGAGCCCTTTGGCCTCGTCCGCGCCCTGATCGGGGGCGCCCAACCGCATCTCTGGTTGGTGGGCCCCTGTCGGCTGTGCTATATATACAGTGGTGGGGCGGTGGCACAAATCACGAGGTTGACTGGAGTGCCACTCGCCCCACTAACAGACCTACCGATCTAGGTTTTGCATAGAACCGACGGGAAGCTCCGCCGCCATCACTCCCTCACCAATCCGCCGCCGTACCCATGTCCACGTCGACGGGTTCATCTTCCTCGAGGGAGAAGGTAAACCTCACAACATTCTCAGTATTTCCCTCCTACCCGGCTAAGATTCTACACCTAGACAATCTGGCGTCTTCAACATAAAGATGAAGGATGAAAAACTAAGAAAGAAACTAAAACGAGAGAGAGGGGAAAGGAGGGAGAGAGAGAGAATACTGAAGTGAGCTACAAGATTGAGCTTATTAAGATCGAATGGAAAACTGATAGACGGAGAATGAAACTCTGCAAGGTCGAGACTGATTTTCAGTCCAGGTGCGCTCCGCGCACCCCTATCTGCGCCGTAGATCTATGCGTGTGAATAGTAGCGCTGGTTCACGTGCTAGTTGGTTGGGTGGGGTCTAGTTTGCAGTTCACATGGGCCTCGTAGGGGTACTGTTTTCTGCTATGTCTTTTGTCTCCATGCCCCATGTTCTGCCTGTGACTCGCCGCCGAGGAAAATTTCAGAGCTACACCCCGTTCGTCTCTCTCTCATGTGCTTGCATGCACTTCTCTGCCACACATGCTTGCTCCGAGTGCTTGCATTCATTTATCTGCCACACATACAAATGACAGGAAGAGAAAAAAAATTGAACAGAGTTCTACCATGCCTTTTGAGAGAGAGGAGGTGCCTCAAATAAATTGATATTTTAGAGGAGATAAGGACATGGAGAGAATCGTTGACATTTGCATCTGGGCACCGTGCTACATGGGCCTATGCCTAGGGGTAATTAGCATATCTTCTAATCGTCTGGGCGCATGTGGGTGGGTTCTCGTATCTCCAGGAAAAAAGAAGGCTACGATACGCTTCACTCCACTTTTCCCCTCTGGAAAAAGTAAGAGAATAGTGAAAGATGAAGAAAATTTAACTGAGCAAATACGAGACTGACAACGAGAAATAGAGAAAGGAGTACTGAATGAAGAAAAACTAAGAGAATGGAGAACTAAAAACTGAAGTCTGAATAAAATCAAATAGAAATGACAGGACTAAAGAAACAATAATAAATGACGAAGAAGGAAGAATGTTAAATAAGATGACTGAGATGGGTAAACTGAAAACTAAGATTATTAGACTAATGAAGACCGGGAAAATGAGAATGATCATACATAAAGAGGAAAATAAGAACTTAAGAACCAAGAGGAGAAACTACTAATATAATGAGAAATTGATATAAAGAAAACTAAAAAACTGATGAAAGATAAAATATCAAAGCTGAGAAGATGAGACTTAAAAAATAAATTAATCAGATTAATGAGGACCAATGATGATTGCTAGTTCATCATTAGTGAGTTGCTTTGATCATGGAGGTCATCGTCAGGTGAGTCGCAATCAGAAATATCACCAAATGAGTGTATGCACGATTGTTTCTTGCCCCGAAAACGAACAAGACAGTCCATCATACCAGAGCTGCCTATAAGAACAACTCACATGAATGCATAAACTATGGGCATGCAAGACAATTTAGCAAAGAGACTAAAATGTTTCGAGAATAAGAATCTGATCTGAGCTAGATTTAATAATAAATCAGGCTACAATTCGATTCATATCTTAACGGGAACTCCTGAATTTAGTCTAGAATCCCTAGAAAATCATCACCCCACCCCAAGCTAACTTAGAGCGGACAACTAACACCCCACAAAAACACCTTGCACCTTTTCCAAAAGATATGACAATCACCCACCCTCCATCACATCTATGCATTCATGATAATGAGATACTACAAATGATTTGCGGCTATGCACGTGTAGCAAAAAAATCTCCGACTGGACTCATGTATTGTGAGCCTCCTCCGACATTAACTCAAATAAAAAGAGCTTTCACATTTTGCAAAATTGTGAATAATTTGCCGCAAGACTCTTTCTTTGGAGAAGGTTCAGCAGATATCCGATTGGCATCGGCTCGTTTG
Source organism: Lolium multiflorum (assembly GCA_030979885.1). Lineage (NCBI taxonomy): Eukaryota > Viridiplantae > Streptophyta > Magnoliopsida > Poales > Poaceae > Lolium > Lolium multiflorum. The sequence continues at coordinate 178,758,769 of CM061750.1, read as the reverse complement.
ATATCTCTGCCTACAACACCAATAAGCAAAGTAGCTAATGTCACAAACAACGCCTTCGCAATTCTTTTCAAGACAATTATTTCCATAGCATTTCTCTGATCCACATAAAAATAAGTTGGATAGTTAAAAACAGGGAGATGAGCGAAACTACTTCAATTAGTAGGAGAAACAAAGTACAAGGCCATACATGGGTGCAGCCTGTAAGTCAAAATAGGAGTATGCAAACAAACATGTTTATAAATCAATAGAGTTTTAGCCGATACACTTTGCTGCTTGGTGAATCACTATATATATTCTTACAGCTAAGACGACAACCCTAGGACTCCTCCTAGCCTTTTTTTTTGTTCACAGTTATGGGTGTTGTGCTACATCTAACCCTTAAAAACTACTCCATGAAACTGTCCTACCAGAATTTGCTTGACCAGTAAATGAAACTAAACAACAATGTAATAGAGACATTCTCTATGGTTTACTGAAACCATAGAAAATTTTGTGAAAAACAGAGCAACCTTGACAAATTCCATTAAACTACTCTACTCAGAGAGAATTGGTCGACATGGATTCCTTTATCAAGAAAGTAAGCCCCCAATGAACCAAATTGTGCGGAAATTTGCAGATCTAGCATACATACAACTAATATAACACTTCATAATAGTATCAACGATCAAAGGCTCAATTCATCTTGGAATGAGATTTGAACACGAGATATTTCCATAGTATTATCAATGGTAGATAAAGGAAGAAACATATTGATTCTCTTGTACAGGATGAGGGTACGACTGAAGGACACAAGATGTTAAGGTCGTATATAACATATTATAAAGGTTTATTTTGGGATCCAGAGGAAAGTAGTTACTCAATGGATGAATCCAGGATTGATGACATCCCTCCAGTTTATGCGGAGGAAAATGCTTTTCTTACGGCACCTTATTCTGAGGAGGAAATAAAGAAGACGGTTTTCCAAATGAAACGCAATAAAGCGTTTGGTCTGGATGGTTTTCTAGCCGAGTTCTATCATTGGTGCTCTCCGTGCCGATCAACTAGAGCTTGTTAGCCCAAATTTAAGTGAGATCATATTATTGCCGAAGGTTAATGAAGCAGAAATGATTCAGCAATATAAACCAATCTGCCTTCTTATTGTTTTCTTCAAGATTTTTACGAAAGCGGCTACTATGAGGCTTAACTTAGTAGCGGGTCATGTGGTTCGCCCTACTTAGAATTCCTTTATGCAAGGAAGATATATGCTAGATGGGGTTGTAGCCCTGCATGAAATAGTTCATGAGTTGCATCGCAAAACGATGAATGGCGTCATCCTAAAAAGCTTATGATAAAGTTAAGTGGTGTTTTCTTCGGTGAACAATCAGAATGAAAGGTTTTTCTGATGATTGGTGAGCTCTTATTCATAACTTTGTTTTCGGAGGAAGTGTAGCCATCAAAGTTAATGATGACGTTGGTAAATACTTCTAGACAAAAAAATGATTAAGTCAAGAATATCCATTATCACCCATGTTATTTAATATAATGGCTGATATGCTTGCTATGATTATTGAGCCTGCAAAAGCTGATGTGCAAATTGAAGGAATGGCTCATCACCTCGTCGATGGGGGACTATATATTCTTTAGTACACCGATCATATGATTCTCTTTATGCAACATAACCTTGAGAAAGTGAGAAATATGAAATTAATTTTATTATCCTTCGAGCAATTATCAGGTTTGAAGATTAATTTTCATAAAATTGGATTGTTCTCTTTCGACGAGGCTCAAGACGATGCCAACCTATACCCCGAGCTTTTTGGATGTGGGCTGGGTTAGTTTCCATTTAGCCATCTAGGCATTCTGACTAGAAGCCTACAAATGCTGAATGAAACCACATCGTGGAGAGACTACGAAATCACATCAGTAGTTGGAAAGAAAAATTACTATCACTAGGTGAAAGATTGGTTCTCATTAATTCAATACTAACAAAAATGCTATCGTATACGATGTCCTTCTTCCAACTATCCAAAGGAATCTTGAATAGATTGGATTATTTCCAATCAATATTCTTTTGGCAAGGTGATACTGAGAAAAGGAAATATTGACTTACTAAATGGAGTGTTGTTTGCCGCCCAAAAGATCAAGGAGTGCTCGGTGTTCACGACCTTGAGGTCAAGAACATGGCTCTCTTGGGTAAATGGTTGGCCAAGCTACACCTAAGATAGGTTTTGGCAAACCATTCTAAAGAGAAAATATGCTGCCTCATGTTCGATATCTCTAGATTATTGGAAACCTAGGGATTCATATTTTTGGGCCAGCATTATGGCGTCGAAGAAGTACTTATTTCCATATGATTCTTTCTCTATTATACTATTATGGATGGATCTGAGATAATGTTCTGGGAGGATAAATGGTTAGGAAATACCATGCTACGGGAACAATATCATGCTCTCTACAACATCGTTCGTCACAAAGGTGATGCCTTAGCTAAGGTGATGGAAACTTTCCCACCGAATGTGATGTTTAGAAGATATCTTGTTGGGCCATGGCTTGCATCTTGTAATGCATTGCTACAATGTTTGGCTTTCATCCAATTGACGCAAGGGGAAAACAAGTTTCGTTGGAACCTAAATGAGAATGGCAAATTCTCCATGGATTCCATGAATAGAGCGTTGATCCAACCGTTACAGCCAGCAGTCAATAAGAAAATTTGGAAGATGAAGATACCGCTGATGAGAAAGGTCCTCGTGTGGTATCTTCGTCGAGGAGTTATTCTCACTAAGTACGGCCTTCCAAAACACAATTGGTAGAGAAGTAAAAAGTGTATTTTTGTCATCATAATGAAACAATAAAACACGTATTCTTCCAATGTGAGTTTGCATGATCTATATGGTTAATCTTCCAAATAGGTTCTACCATATACCCACCACATGGTGTTGTTAATATCATCGACAACTGGCTAAATGAAGTGGATCGTAGGTTTAAAATTAGATACAAGAAGTAATGCTGTTAGAATCGGTGCATTCTCAGCCCCTATACGTGTCATCTCTGCGTTTTGTGTCTCTGAATGTGGGCTCCATGGGCTGAGTGATTCTGCATGCGATGGATTCTCAGCGTTCTGCCGCTCCAGCCTCCAGGCAACGATGTGTCGTCTCTGCTGATGGGCCAGTGGTTTGTGGGCCAGTGTAGAAACAGCTGCCTCACGCTCATGCTTTGGACGGTGCCGTCCATTCCACCTCTTTCTTTTCTCTTGGTCGGTTGGTCGAGTCTTTGAGTTTCCTCCATGAGGTTTGACCGAGGGTTGGGTTTCTCTCGACCGGAGCTAGGTTCCTCCGTGAGGAGGGAGGAAGCCCGCCGCTGCTACTTCTGTTAGTCTGATGATGGCGGGAGCAACGTCAGACACAGCCGCCGCGGGCGCTTTCGCCGCCTCTGGCACCAGCGCCAAGCCGCGGGGGGCCGCCTCCGCGTGCCCGAGGGTCGTCGCCACCGGTGGGCGGAGGCGCTGTAGGGTCGTGCACTGCGACGCCGGCGGGGACGCTCAGGTAGTCGCCAAGCCGGCCAGCATCCCCTCGCTCAAGCAGTTCAAGATCTCCGCCGACCGTGAGTCCCTTTCCACCTCTTCCGATTGCGCTTCCCCTAGCCCTGCCTCCCTGGGCTCTGAAGGCTACACTGGCTTACTTAGTTTAAAGTGCGTGAATTAGGGGATCTATGTGGTATTCCATGGTCGTTGCGGGAGTTGGCGTAAGTTGGCCTGGCATGTGTAGATGCCGTCTTCGATAAAGATGTGTAGATTCCTGGGTGACTGGACAATAGAAAAGGAGAGATTGCATTGTTGTCCCCCGGTTCTGCTTTGATTGATGTGAGCACATGGAGGATTTTTGCAAGTTATTGACCTTGTGTTCACAGCCTATTTGTTCGGCGGACCAAGCAGTTTGAGATGTAGGATACGGGATACCAATCAGTTGTGATGGCATAAGAGCCAATTGGACATCAAGGTATTGAAAATGTGTGATATCTTCATGAAACCTTCATTAGTTTTCTTTTTGCCATGACTTTCGAAAGATTGGCAACTTGTAGTGGTAATTCATCTTGGAGCCATGCCCTTCGCAGATATTTGCATTTCGTATGTTCATTGCTGATATAGTATTTTTTATTTCAACAAAAATAATTGACATACTTCGCTTAGCAAAATGGTGTTCTTACTGTTGCAGCATAAACTAAGGAGCCTGCCTGACTAATAATACCAAGGGATTTCTATTTTCGTGCCCCTGGTTCGTTAGTTGTACTCAGTTTTCCCCAGCCCCTTAGTTTTTCCTCAGTTTTCCCCTCCCTCTAGTTTGAAACCCGTCGCGACGCTCAGACGGGAGGGTTGCCGTCTGGTCAGTGGCCTTCACCGTTACCGGTGACGGCTAGGGAGCCGCGTTGGTGTTGAATTGACCGTTTCTTTCGAACTATGTTGACTGTTGACTCGAGGAGCTCACCCAAAGCTTTCCACTCCGCCCGATACTGGAGGAGCTCACACACCGCCCCTCCGCCGCCACGCCGTCCTGCCCTCCTACCTTATGGCGTCGTCCGCCGCCGAGCCGCCCCCGCCCCCACCACACCCCCGGGAGGCGGAGAGGGATCCGCCTCCAACAGATCTAGATCTACCCCTGTCGCGGTAGAGTTTGTATATCCGTCTGGTGTACCGCCTCTTCCCGTCAGCCGCGGAGAAGATTGGGAATCGGAGGGATCTAACGCATGGATTCCATCCGGGTAAGCATCTGCCTATGTGAATTAACAGTAGGCAGTTTTGAGCGCCAATCGTTGTTGCTCAACTAACTGCGTTGCTTTTCGAATAGGATTGATCCAGCGCTGGCTGGTGGTTAGGCTGGATTCTAGCTTTACGCGTGATTCTAAACGCCTAATGAATGGGTTTTACTTTCCTGCGGTGGTTGCAACCACCATCTCGTTGAGGGATTTGAAAGCTAACATCTTCGATAAGTACTCCTGGAGCTCTCTCGATGCAGTTCATTTCGAATATTTCAACAGCACGGAGCGAAGATTGGTTCCACTAATTTCCGACGATGATCTGGGAATTCTTTTTGCTTTGAATGCTTCTTGCCATTTCGGTAAAATTCGTGTCCACGTGGACAGGGGCCAGGCATCATCTGGTGTTGGGGCATCATCAGGTGGTCGGGCATCATGTCTCTCTACTGCTGCTGCCTCTGCTAGTGTGCGCCGCGGCGATCCTTGTAGGTCCACAGCAGCACCATCTGTCCCAGTGCGAGTGGTAGCCAGATCGTTCCTGTGGTCAATGTGGAGGACGATGCAGAGAGCGGATCAGTCTCCTGAAGATGATGAGGATGAGTTAATGTTTCCTGAATTGGTAGATCGATGCAGTAAGCAGGCAATGGAGGATCAATACATGGAAGATATTGCTTTTGGTGCCAGATTTGATGAGACTGATGATGAAGAGAAGAATGAGAACGATGACAGCCTCGTTTTAGCCGATTACGAAGGCGAAGACTTGCCAACAATTGAGTGGAACAGGGAGGATCCTCAGCTTGCAAAAGGCACCGTGTTTCAAACGATGATGGACTGCCGTAATGCAATTACTACATATCACATTCTCACTAAGAATAATTATGAGGTTATTAAAAGTGAGCCAGGTAGGTTCACAATTAAATGCCCATACCCAAGGTGTAGGTTTAGGCTGCATGCATCCACAATGCGCAGAAGCAGCTTGGTTCAGGTACTACGCCAACCAGTTGTGTATTTAGATCACGGTGTAAAATTTGTTATCTATTACTGACATCCCTTATCATTATGTTTCAGATAAAGGTTAATAAGGAGATCCATAGGTGTCCACCTCTAGGGGGAGAGCCAGACCTGAAAACAAAGCTAGCGAAGACTAGGTGGTTGGCAGATATAATCCTAGATTGGCTGAGAGAAACTCCTTCACTTGGTCCAACACTCCAGAAAAAGGTGGCTGAGAAGTATAAAGGGATGAAAGTACCTTACATGAGGATGTTCTATGCAAAGGAAATGGCTCTTGACAAGATCAATGGTCCATGGAATGAAAGCTTTCAGTTGCTTTACACTTTCAAAGCTGAAGTGGAGATGGCTAGTCCAGGCAGTGTTGTAGCAATAGACAAGCATACAGTTCCCTACAAATTGAAAAGCGGGAAGGTAATGCACAAGGAATGTTTTAGAAGGGCTTTTGTTTGTTTCAAAGCTTGCTGGAAAGGCTTTTTGGACGGTTGCAGGCCTTATTTGGCCGTGGATGCATCAGCTCTTCATGGTAGGTTTAAAGGACAGCTAGTTGCTACTGCAGTTGATGGACATAATTGGATGTTCCCTGTTGCTTATGGAGTTTTGGAGGTTGAGTCAGAGGAAAGTTGGACTTGGTTTCTGCAGAACTTGCGCGACCTTATAGGTCATCCACCAGGACTTGTTATCCACACAGACGCTTGCAAAGGTTTGGAGAGTGCGGTAGAAGCAGTATTCCCTGGAGTGGAGCATAGGGAATGTATGCGACACTTGGTACAGAATTTTACAAAGAAATTCAAGGGTAAAGTTTTTACTGACAACCTATGGCCAGCTTCATACACATGCAGCTCTAGGAAGCATAAGTTTCATTTGGATGTGTTGTATAAACAAAAACCTGGGGTGAAGGAGTACTTGGATGAACATCATGGTAGGGTGTGGTCAAGAAGCCAATTCAATGAAATTTGCAAGGTAGACTATGTAACAAGTAACCTTGCGGAGAGTTTCAACTCAAAGGTCAAGTCATTGAAAGGGCTTATGCTGTGGCAAATATTTGATAAGATTAGGCAGATGATCATGATAAAGATCGATCTGCGTCAAAGAATTGCATCCACAAATTATGTTGGCCATCTCATGCTCCCATCTTTGATTAAGTCTTTGCATGAGAGGGCAAAACAATTGAGGATGCAATGCGTCAGAAAAGGAATGGAGGCTGAGGTAACCTACACTGACAGTAAAAACAGGCAGTGGAGGTATCCAGTGAGTTTGGTTGATAGGACATGCCATTGTAGGGGATGGCAGATCCGTGGGATACCCTGCATACACGCATTGTTTTTCATGAGTGTTATAGGGGGTGAAGATGGTGAAGTTGATCAGTATGTGTCAGAGTATTTCTCTGTTGCAAAATTTAGGGCTGCATATGCTATGAATGTTCCTACCTTGTTGGGAAAAGACCAATGGATGAAAGTCGATCCAGGCTTCAAACTGTACTCTCCAGTATTGACTAGACCGGGTAGGCCGAGGAAGAATAGGATCAGAGCTAGTGCAGAGGGTGGTGCACCGATTCGAAAACGTAAGTGCAAACGTTGTGGAATCCCTGGACACATTGCTAGGCTTTGTAAAAATGGAGTTGATCCGGCTTTTGGAATGGAAGATCAGGCGGGAGCAGAAAATGCAGAGGAGAATGAAGCAGCAATTCAACTTGAGATTGAAGCAGCAGTTCAACATGAGGAGATTGAAGCAGCAAATGCAGAGGAGATTGAAGCAGCAGTTCAACATGAGGAGATTGAAGCAGCATGAAATGCGAGATTGAAGCAGCAGTTCAACATGAGGAGATTGAACCGATGGATCGAGAGCAGAGGGAACAGATGGATGTAGAATGGCTTCAACCGATGAGTCCAGAGGAGAGTCAACAGTATTATCGACATTGCCTCGATAGTTGTAAGGCCATGTGTGATGCACACTTCGAAGAGCTCATGGCAGAAGAAAAAACAAGCTTCGCAGAAGAAGAAGAACAAGAAAGAGGGCAAAAGGAAGGTAGACACCGGTAATATCCCTGGTAGGGTTACCCGGAGTAAGGTGGTGGCCCCAGTCACACCAGGAGCAAGAAAAAGATTTTATTCTGAACAACTAATTTGAATTTGTATGAACAATTTGTATTGGGGTTCCCTTTGTATTGGGGATCCCTTTGTGTTGAACAATTTGTATTGGGGTTCCCTTTGTATTGGGGTTCCCTTTGTATTGGGGATCCCTTTGTGTTGAACAATTTGTATTGGGGATGCCTTTGTGTTGAACAATTTGAATTTGTATGAACAATTTGTATGCCACATTTAAGCCACATTTATCATTTTAGGGTTTTAGGGTTTTAGGGTTTTAGGGTTTTAACATTTTAGGGTTCAATTCAAAATAATTCAAAACATGGTGGAACCTTCCCATTGAGCCTTGTTATGTTACCTACAACCTAGAGAAATAATAATGGAAAAGGAAATATAGAGATATGAAGTTTTTATGCCAAAAGCTTCAAAACCACTTCCTAGTCCATGAGCTACTAGATATGAAGATGCAGGGCTTTCTGCTCAATACACCTCCCAAATACCCACTATGCTTACAAACTTTGTCCAAATGAGTCCAAATTCGTCACACTTGTGTATCTTTGAGTTGCAAACAATATCTAGTCGGCCAAAATGTAATATATTGTTCAAATAACACAATTTTACAATTTTTATGCCAAAAGCTTCAATTTCCCTTAGTCCGTTTATTATTTGGGTGCCCCTGTTTTACTTAGTGTTACTCAGTTTTCCCCTCCGGGCCCACTTGTCTTACTCAGTCATACTCAGTTTTGCCCTTCCGATAAACATTTCCTCACTTTTCCCCCTTCTACTCAGTTTTCCTAACTTGTACTCACTGGCTGATCTCTGATTGGTCGAGATGTATGTCACACGGATCTTGGTTGGATGAAAGCTCAACGAACGCTTGCACCGTTCGATCATTGGTTGTATCTATGGACCACGATGGACGCATACGGAGACAAGAGCAGAGCACATACCTACCAACCCTCCTCTCTCTAACGTGCGCGGCGGCGCGGATCTAACCGTGCGGTGGCGGCGCGGCGCGGATCTAACCGTTGTGCGGCGGCGGCGCCGGATCTAACCGCGTGGCGGCCGGATCTAACCGCGCGCGCGGCTGGCGCGCAGATCTAACCGTGTGGCGGCGCGGCGGCGGCGCGGATCTAACCGGCGTGCGGCGCGCGGATCTAACGGCGTGCGGCGCGGCGGCGCAGTGCGTGCGGCGGCGGCGCGGCGCGGATCTACCGCGCGGCGGCGGCGTGCATCTAACCGTGCGGCGCCGTGGATCTAAGAGTGCGGTGAGGATCTAACCGTCAGAAATAGTTGAAATGTCTCTCTCTGTCTCACTTTCGATTCTATTCTCAGATCTGTTGAATGATGAAGAACACCAAGACGGCGGCCGTGCCGAGGTCATCGATGCCACGAACATTGAAGCCATCGCCTACAACATCGCTTCGACGACGCAGAGCCTGTTGATGTCTCACTTCCGGTGCCGAGAGTGCGAATCGATGCCAAGACGATTGAAGCCATCGTCTACAAACGCTGCAAAGCCGCCGATCCAGCCCTCCGCAGATCCGTCGCTGGTGAAGTACACCAAGACAGCGGCGGTTCCGACACTGGTCATCGATGCCACGAACATTGAAGCCATCGCCGATAACATCGCTTCAACGTTTGATGGCGCAAATTAGGATAAATTATTATAAATTTGTATTTTTCAATTTCCAATTGGGATAAAATTGTTTGAACTACTACCTCCGTCTCAAAAAAGCTTCTTCACGTTCTTGATGTGTCCATGTACATCCGTATGTATGATTTGAATTCTATCCCAACTTGATTGGGAAGATATTGATATGTATTTGATCCGGAGGCTGGTACATGCATTCACTTTTGGGATCCCTTCACTTTTATAAAATGTTCATGCATGCTAAAATTATCGTGCGCATTACTTAGCACAAGTAGGAAATTGTACACCGAAATACAGTGCTTAGAGCCACAACAAAATACAGTGGTTAGAGCCATCTACTGAATAACAATTCTATACTAAATCGTCTACCAGAACCACATAACTGCTAGGACAGGGATGACACCTAATAAAACTGCACAGATGAATCTACTTTTCTCCTCTCCCATCACTTTAAGTTCATGTTCTAGATTTTCTACCACTTGATCAAATACGGCAAGATCTGTCTCAACTCTCAACTTCTCCTTGCGAATAAGCTCTGAATTCTTCTTTTCTTCCTCCACAATACGCTTCAGCTCGAATATCATCAGGTTTTTACGGGCCAATTCATCACCTAAATTGGCCACCTTCTCCTCCAAATCCATCCTCTGGCTACACCACTGGGTTGATTCATCTTGGTATGCAATGTACCATGGATCATCGGCTTGCCTGGCTAACTGTAACAATAATGGAAAAAAGAACAACTGAAATCACCCCAACAAGCCATGGCGGAACTTCAAATTCAACGGTAGTACAGAGAGCTGAAGCTATATACCTGCACTTCCGACGAGGTAGGAGAAGTAGAACGTGGCCACGACATGATCGAATCCCCACCCTCGCCGGTGTACCCGCTACGACGAGACATTGAGCACTATTTCGTACCTGCAAACTCCAATAAATTACGGGAACCGAATCGATTAGGGGGCGGGGGAGGCAGAAGCGGAGGTCTTACCAAGCTATGCCAATTGGTGCGCGGAACAAATCCCGGTCGTCGTGGGCGGCGGACTTTCCTGCGGTGGGTACAATGCGTGCGGACGAAACAAGTGCTGGAGCCGTGGTTGACGTGCAGCGCCGCAGTTCGTCCGACGCGCCGGGACAGAGCCGGCGGCGACGAGGCGCCGGCGATGGCTGCTCCGGCCGACGGTGGGGAACGAGCTGCCAGCGCTTCTCCGGTCTAGCTTAAGAATAATTAATTAGCGAACTTGTTGCTTCTCTCTATGATATTCTCTAAAGACATATATCAGAGCGGCAATATATGATTTTTCTCTCTAAATAAATAGACGACCCCACTGGTCATTGGCTGCGGCAGCCCCACAGAGCGGCAATATATGTCTTTTCCTGAAAAATAGACGACCCCACTGGTCATTGGCTGCGGAGGCCCCACAGAGCGGCAATATATGAGTTTCTCTAAATAAATAGACGACCCCACTGGTCATTGGCTGCGGCAGCCCCACGAGCGGCAATATATGTCTTTTACTGAAAAATAGACGACCCCACTGGTCATTGGCTGCGGAGGCCCCACAGAGCGGCAATATATGAGTTTCTCTTAATAAATAGACGACCCCACCGGTCAATTGCTGCGGCAGCCCCACAGAGCGGCAATATATGTCTTTTACTGAAAAATATACGACCCCACTGGTCATTGGCTGCGGAGGCCCCACAGAGCGGCAATATATGAGTTTCCCTAAATAAATAGACGCCCCACTGGTCATTGGCTGCGGCAGCCCCACAGAGCGGCAATATATGTCTTTTATTGAAAAATATACGACCCCACTGGTCATTGGCTGCGGCAGCCCTATAGAGCGGCCCCATTTGTCATTGGCAGCACCGCATATAAAATCATGAAAAATAAAACGGCCCACACGTCAGCGATAAATGGATGGCTGCTCCGACGTGTCTCCGACCCTACCCGTCAGCACGAGACGGTCAGGGAGGAGCTGCCCTGTGCGGCCCCACCCGGTCAGACTAACGGTCAAGGCCCTGACCTGACGGCTACCGGCCGTTCCAGCACTTGTGCGTGTTTCAAACTAGAGGAGGGGAAAACTGAGGAAAAACTAAGGGACTGGGGAAAACTGAGTACAACTAACGAACCAGGGGCACGAAAATAGAAATCCCTAATACCAAATACTAATATAAATACAGATCACATAATATAAGATGGTAAGAATAGACGGTAGTTGTCCCATGGTTTGGGTATCACATATTGGCCAATTGCAGGAAATCTTTGATTCTTGTTTGCTATTATTTCGTTTTGTGCTTTAGTCCATCCGATGTTTGTACTGGATACCAGTTTCTAAACTATGACACTATATGTGTTGAAACTTCGACACTGTCCACATCTTCCTATCTCTACGCGCTCTCCCAAGGAACTCACCAAGGTATGGTTCTCTTTTCCAAGTAGCATTTTGTCCGTGTTAGTTTCAGAACAAAAGATAAACATGCAATGTGCTTCCTAGAGATCTCATGCCATATTGATTGTTCATGCATCTACTTAATCATTAAAATTTCAGACTTTTGAATCGAATGATGTAGCAGAACGGAGATGGAAGAACGATTCAGAATTATGGATATTTTTTTTAGATATTTGCCTTCCTGAGATTTCATTTAATTGCGAATGTGTCACATTTCATTGGTATGCAGAAATCATCACTCATTCTCATCTTTATGTAATAGCATGCTTTTGTCAAACTTTGGTAAATAGATCCACTATACCTTCAATACTGAAATTCCATTCGTATTTACTATGGCATTTTTTTTTGCTAATGTTTAGCTCGCTGGTATTTCCATTCACCAGTTACTGTATTGTATTACAGTACCTTGAACCTTCTTCAACATACCGTATCTCCCTTCTTCCACACACATTTAGGTGGCTTTTGCTCTGTAAGCTTTTACATTGCAAGTCTATTTGCTACTTCTATGTTTATCAGTAGTATATATAAATGAACTTACTTGAGGACTATAAGTGTGTAATTAGATAATTAATTTACTATATTTTGGAAGAATTATCTTACATACTCAGATCGCAGTGTTCTGAAAAATACTGCTGCAGTTGGAAACTGATTCATAGTTTAGTAGCCGTGTACTTCAAAAGCTGATCTGAATATGATTTTTAGTATGTTATGGTTCAGGGACCAATTTGTGTCTTCATTTGTTGAGTAACAGAAAGCTTGAGAAACTTGGATTTTGTCTTAATTACTCGACGCATACTCTTTTTGAATCATTCAAATTTAGTTTCTCTTTTACTGCAAAAGAACCAATTAGGATGTATCTGATGTAGCCCCGCTCACCAACGACACTACATCAAGGCCAACAAGTCCCCCAAGTGGACCAATGACAAGGGCTCGAGCTAAAGCTCTACATGACAAGGTGAACTCGCTCCTCACTACCCTCGATCTCGATACCCCATTGGATGGAATGCTACCTCATGCCGAAACCCTTTGTGTTATTAGGTACGTGGAGCATCAAGACCATGGAGAGGATGATACGCCATGGTCAAGGGAAGGAGAAGAACAGCTGATCGAGAAGATGTACACGGAGCTGGACCCGAAGTCGCCCCAAGAACGCAAGGAAGAGACGATGAGCGGCCAGTCCAGTCCGGTCGACCGGCCTCCTGACCGGGCCACCGGTCCAATCCGGCTGACCGGCCGCGACCCACCCGGTCCACAACCGGGCCACCAACCGGTGCCATCCGGACGCCATCCGGGACCACCTCGCCCGGTTACTGCCCGGTCCAGGATCCGGTCACCGACCGGACTGCCGGCCCAGGTCCGGTCCAACCGGCCTCCGACCGGCTGCACGACTAAAGACGCCTTTTCGGCCCGAAACGTTTTCCGTTGTACCTTTTCGCCCGTGTCGCCTTGTACCGCTATATAAGCACCCTGGACCCCTTTTACCTCTTAGACTTGTTTAGAACTCAAACCTAACTTTGAGCTTAGTCTCCCTTGGGTATCATCCCTCTGTAATCAAGGCCACCCTTGTGGATGTATGAATTTGGTAGTGAGAGATTCTAGTGTATTCACTCTCTCTCCCACTCCTTGATTCGTCCTCCCCACCGGTCTCTCCTCTCGGAATTCTACCTCGAGTCTCTTCCGGGCGGATTCTATTGGCACGGTCCATCGAGCCGTGAGGGTAAGCATCGATTGTATCGGGTTGGTGTGCGTGGATCTTCGTGTGTTCTTCGTGTTCTTCGTGTTCTTCCGCCTCCCCCCCTCTTTCCCCCTTGATTCTTGGGTCATTCGCGAGATCGGGCCACAATCGGGATCTTAGATCTCATCATATGGTATCAGCAGCCTTTGGTTTCCGCGGATTTGACCCTCCACCCACCCAATTTAGTTTCTAGAAAATTTTCCAAAAATAGCCCTAAATTGCCTTTGGACGGATCTGTGATTTGGTTGAGTTTTGAGTGGTTTTGCTCCGTGGATCTGGTGTTGTTGTGCTTGATCTACTATTTCCCCAACTTTTAGCCTCCAATTCCACCGTTTCCCTTCGTTTTGGTCGATTTGGTTTTGGTTTGGGGAAGAAGGAGAGAGAAAGCTCCAAATCGTGCAACCCGGTTTCGAACCGGTCAACCGGCCCCAGACCGGACCGTCCGCGCAGAACCCGCCAACCGCCGAACCGGACAGCCGGCTCGAGACCGTCCGACCGGCCACGGACACGCCGGCGCCAGCTCGGTTCAACCGGACCACCGACCGCTCCTCGTCTTCGACATCGACTAACACCACCGCCGACCACCACCACCACCATCATCTCCACCATCGCAGGTATAACTTGCAGTAACCCTTGTAGCCCTCTTCTTTTTGCGATCTATCCCACGAGCGAAGCTTTCATCGCACGAGGTCCCGACCGTGAGGGTGTGCGTTGGGTGAGTAAAGCTCATAAGTGGAGCTCGTGAGTGGCCAGCAAAAGAGTAAGAGCATAGTGTGCTAGTGAAAAAAACAACAAAGTGCAAGTGCCACCGATACAAAAAGAGTGAAAAGCTTTTAAGCAAGCAAGAGAGATAGAGAAGAGAGACCTCGTGCGAATCTTGGTGTTTCTCCTCTATGCAACCTAGCTTCGATCTCTTCTTGCGTTAGTGTGACATTGAGCACCCTTACTTAGGGGTTTTTCATTTTTCCTCGTTCCTTGGTTGCACTAACCCCGTTCATCCCGTGTGTGAGTTCCACATTTTTCCGTGTTTATAGTGATCTCCACTTTGACACTTGATTTTTGGACCTTACCCACTCTTAACAACATACTCGATTTTGGATTTCGTCTTTTGGCTTTCCACCATCCACTCCTAACACCATATTTGCTAGCTTTTGCGTGTGCCTTTGTGTGTGTCCCGATACAATTGATCTTACTTTCGGCTTGGTTGATTGCCTCAATACTATCTTACCACGGTAAGAGTGCGAGGTAGTATCCTTCCACTAACATCCACAACATAGTTCTTGTCTTGTGATCATGGATAGGCACGGAGACCAAGCAAAGGAGGATGAGGTCCTACACCCTCCGAGAGGTTGGCCACCCAACACAACCTATGGGTGCAACGCCAAGAGTTCAAGGACCAACTCAACTTGTTCGAGACACGCATCGACCAATATGAAGAAGTGGCTCACAACTTCGGCCAAGTGAACCAAGATATGAATCTTCTTCGTGAAGCTACGGACAACTTGCATGACCAAGTGACGGCCAATGATGCAAACATGGAGCGGCGCATGGATAGCCTCGAGCGCGCCATCAACAACTTGGGACGCCGACATCGACATCGCTCTACTTCCTCCTCGTCATCGACCTCGTCACACGGTGACTACTCCCATGATCGCCATTCCTCCTCAAGCTCCGACTCAAGGCATGGAGATCATCATCGACCTCGGCGCCCGCATGCTCGTCAAGATGACTCTCGCTCAAACTCAAGGCGCGGAGAGTTCCATCGCCATGCTCGTCCTCATGAACGTCCGCAACAAGAACAAGCTATTCACCAAGATCGTCCTCAAGCGGCTCGCCATGCCCACCATGGGCATGACGACCAACCCCAAGACAACGTCCTCCACAACATGGACCCGGCACCTCATCGTCAAGCCCATGTGGATGCTCAAGACCAAGGTCATCAAGATCCACCAAGGCGTGATCTCCGGAATCATCCTCGCCATGACCAAAGGGGCCGAGGACAACCACAACATGATCAAGATGAGAGGGCCATCATTGGGCAACGCCAACAACCTCGCCAAGATCCGCAACAACATCCTCAACATGAGCCAAGTGAAGCTAGTGTTCACCTCAACCGCCAACCCAATGCTATGGTTGGTCGTGGAAGACCTCCTCTACCACCTCAAGTCGCAAGAGATGAAGGCATCCGTCCTCGCCGCCGAAACTTGGAAGATGAAGAGAACATGTATGGGAAACTCAAGTTCAACATGCCCAAGTTCAAGGGTGAAGACGACGCCGAGGCCTACCTCTCATGGGCACTCAAGGTTGACAAGATCTTCCGCATCCACAACTACTCCGGAGCCAAGAAAGTAGCCATGGCCTCCCTCGAGTTGAAGAATATGCCAACACTTGGTGGGAACAAGTTGTCACTCTTAGGGAAGAAAAGGGTGAACCTCCAATTGACACATGGGAAGATATGAAGGAGGAGATACAAGCTCGCTTTGTCCCTACACACTACAAGACCGATCTCTTCAACAAGCTCCAAAAGTTGAAGCAAGACACCAAGACCGTTGAGGAGTTCTTCAAGGAAATGGAGTTAACCATGATGCGAGCAAACATCCAAGAGTCCGAGAACCAAACCATCGCTAGGTTCTTCAATGGCCTCAACTACCCCATCAAGAGGATTGTGGAGTTCCAACAATACTCCAATATGGTTGAGTTGGTTCACCAAGCTTCCAAGGCCGAGCGTCAAGTGAATGAGGACATCAAGTACTCGAAGTCCAAGCAATACTTCGCCTCCAAACTTACTACATCAACTCCCACAACAAGTGTCAAGCCAACCGCATCCTCTACACCTTCCAAGCAACCTTCTATCCAAAGTCGCATGAAGCAAACGGTATCCTCCACCGCCTCCTCCAAGGCCTCTACGGGACCCTCCAATGTCACTTGCTTCAAGTGTGGGACTCAAGGCCACAAATCCTTTGAGTGCAAGAACACCAAGGTTATGATCACTATGGAGAATGGTGACATAGAGACGCTAAGTGAGGGCGAATATGAAGCCCTAGTACAAGCCGCCGTTGCTAATGAGGAAGACTATGATGAAGAAAGTGGAGAAGACCCTCTCTTATGCACACACGACCCAAGCCCTTCACTTGTGGTCACTCGAGTGCTCACCACTCAACCCCAAGCTATGGAAGAACAAAGATGCAACATCTTCCAAACTCGCGCCGGAATTGGTGGCAAGTCAATCAAGGTCATCATCGACGGTGGGAGTTGCCACAATTTGGCAAGCACCGAGTTATGTGAGAAGCTCAACCTCACGCTTCGCAAGCATCCTCATCCATACCATGTCCAATGGTTGAGTGACAAGGGCAATGTCAAGATTCAACACACCGTCACCGTCAACTTCAAGATAGGACCCTATGAAGACACCGTTGAGTGTGACGTGGTTCCCATGACCGTGTGCCACATGTTGCTTGGCCGCCCATGGCAATTTGACAAGAAGGCCATACATGATGGTTACTCCAATGCATACACCTTCAAGGTCAAGGACAAGAAGTTCGAGCTTCGCCCAATGACTCCTAGCCAAATCATCGCCGACAACGCGAAGGCTTTAGCGAGGGCACAACACAACACCCACCATAGTGAGTTGAGAGGAGAGGGAGCTACCCACCAAAAAGAGAGTGAGCGCCACCACCCACATATGAGTGAGAGAAAGAGTGTCCTCCTAGCCACCAAAAGCGAGTGGAGAGAAGTGAAAGACAACCCATCCACCACCATACACTACGTGCTCATTTGCAAGGGCCTCTCGTCGGAGACTAACGACTTAACCAACATTCCTTCGTCTTTGTTGTCTCTTTTGAAGGAGTTCCAAGACGTCTTCCCGACGAGCTACCTCATGGACTACCACCGCTTCGGGGCATCGAGCATCGCATCGACCTCATACCCGGCGCTCCCTTACCAAACCGCGCCGCCTACCACACCAACCCCGAAGATACCAAGGAGATCCAACGCCAAATACAAGACCTCCTCGCTAAAGGGTACGTCCGAGAAAGCCTTAGCCCTTGTGCCGTTCGTCATTCTTGTGCCTAAACCGGATGAGACGCAACGGATGTGTATGGATTGTCGACCTATCAATGCCATTACCGTCCGTTATCGCCATCCCATTCCGCGTTTAGATGACATGCTTGATGAATTGAGTGGTGCCACCATTTTCTCTAAGATTGATTTGCGTAGTGGCTACCACCAAATTCGCATGGCAATTGGTGACGAATGGAAGACGGCATTCAAGACCAAGCTTGGTCTATATGAATGGCTTGTCATGCCATTTGGTCTTTCAAATGCTCCTTCGACTTTCATGCGTCTTATGAATCACATTTTGCGACCTCTCATTGGCAAGAGCGTGGTTGTTTACTTTGATGACATTCTCATCTATAGCAAAAATCTCGAGGACCATGTTTAACATGTGAGAGAAGTCTTGTGCATATTGCGCCACGAGAAGCTCTTTGCCAACCTTCCAAAATGCCATTTCGCTCAAAACAAATTGGTTTTTCTTGGTTTTGTGGTTTCCGCCAACGGGATTGAAGTTGATTCTTCCAAGGTTGAGGCCATCCACAATTGGCCCACTCCCACAAATGTTGGTCAAGTTCGAAGCTTCCATGGACTTGCCGGATTTTACCGCCGCTTTGTGAAAGATTTCAGCACCATTGCTTGCCCTTTAAACGAGCTTACAAAAAGAATGTTCCGTTTGTTTGGGGCAAAGCACAACAAAAAGCTTTTGATGAATTGAAAAAGAGACTCACCGAGGCACCACTACTTGCTCTTCCCGATTTTGCAAAAACATTTGAGATAGAATGCGACGCGAGTGGCCTTGGAATCGGTGGTGTTCTCATGCAAAATGGAAAACCCGTGGCATACTATAGCGAGAAGTTGGATGGCGCACGCCTCAACTATCCTATATATGACAAGGAGCTTTACGCTTTGGTTCGTGTTCTTGAAGTTTGGCAACATTACCTTTGGCCAAAAGAATTTGTCATCCACTCGGACCATGAGTCCTTGAAATATTTGAAAAGTCAACACAATTTGAACAAGAGACATGCTAAGTGGGTTGAGTTCATAGAGTCCTTCCCTTATGTAATCAAATACAAAAAGGGCAAGGAAAATGTGGTTGCGGATGCACTTTCCCGCAAGATTACTCTTCTACTCACCCGCTTAGAGTTTCACATTTTGGGTCTTGAGGAGATCAAAGAACTTTACCCTTCCGATTCTTTCTTTGGACCAATCTTTGAAAAGTGTTCCATTGACCGAGGTTTTGATGATTTCTACTTGCATGATGGCTACTTGTTTAAAGCTAACAAAGTTTGCATACCCGAGTCTTCTCTTCATAAGTTGCTTTTGCAAGAGTCACATGGAGGTGGTCTCATGGGTCACTTTGGACGCGACAAGACTCTCTCGATGCTATCCACACACTATTATTGGCCACGCATGAAGCGAGACGTGGAGCGCCTTTGCAACCGTTGTACCACATGCTTACAAGCTAAGTCGACATCCAATCCCCATGGTCTTTACATACCTTTACCCATTCCATATGCACCTTGGTCGGATATAAGCATGGACTTTGTGTTAGGCTTACCAAGAACAAAGCATGGGCATGATTCAATCTTTGTGGTAGTGGATAGGTTCTCAAAAATGGCTCATTTCATACCATGTCATAAGAGCGATGATGCTTCACACATTGCTTCATTGTTTTTCAGGGAAGTGGTTCGCCTACACGGAATACCGGCAAGCATTGTGTCGGATCGAGACGTCAAGTTCATGAGTTATCTATGGAAGTCGCTCATGGCCAAGTTTCGAGTGAAGCTCTTATTCTCATCGTCCTCGCACCCTCAAACCGATGGACAAACCGAAGTGGTCAATCGAAAAACTTGAAGTCATGGGAAGATTGCCTCCCCCACGCGGAGTTCGCCTACAATAGAGCCAAACACTCCACAACATTACGGAGTCCCTTCATGATCGTCTATGGATTCGAACCTCCAACGGCACTCGACATCCTCCCACTCCCTCTTCATCAAAGGACCAACATGGACTTCGACGAGCGCACCACCGCCATGAAGAAACTACATGAAGAAACAAGAGCAACCATACAAGACCATGTCCTTCGCCAAGCTAACCGCCTCAACGCCAAGAAGAAAGAACGAGTGTTTGAAGAAGGAGACCTCGTTTGGGTTCACCTAAGGAAAGAAAGGTTCCCTCAAGAACGCAACTCCAAGCTCAAGCCAAGAGGAGATGGGCCTTTCAAGGTACTCAAGCGCATCAACAACAACGCCTACGTCATCGACATACCGACATCCAAGTACTTGGTGAGCAACACTTTCAACATCTCGGACCTCTCCCCACATCATGGAGATGAGGAGGAACAAGAGTCGACGACTCTCTCCCAAGGGGGGAGATGATGTAGCCCCGCTCACCAACGACACTACATCAAGGCCAACAAGTCCCCCAAGTGGACCAATGACAAGGGCTCGAGCTAAAGCTCTACATGACAAGGTGAACTCGCTCCTCACTACCCTCGATCTCGATACCCCATTGGATGGAATGCTACCTCATGCCGAAACCCTTTGTGTTATTAGGTACGTGGAGCATCAAGACCATGGAGAGGATGATACGCCATGGTCAAGGGAAGGAGAAGAACAGCTGATCGAGAAGATGTACACGGAGCTGGACCCGAAGTCGCCCCAAGAACGCAAGGAAGAGACGATGAGCGGCCAGTCCAGAATCCGGTTTGACCGGCCTCCGGGCCACCGGTCCCGAATCCGGCTGACCGGCCGCACGACCGGGCCACCCGGTCCACAACCGCCACCAACCGGTGCCATCCGGATGCCATCCCGGGACTCTGAACCTCGCCCCGTTATCGCCGGTCCAGATCCGGTCACCGACGGATCGCCTCCCTGTGTCCGGTCCAACCGGCCTCGACCGCCTGCACGACTAAAGACGCCTTTTCGGCCCGAAACGTTTTCCTTTGTACCTTTTCGGCCCGTGTCGCCTTGTACCGCTATATAAGCACCCTGGACGCCCCTTTTACCTCTTAGACTTGTTTAGAACTCAAACCTAACTTTGAGCTTAGTCTCCTTGGGTATCATCCCTCTGTAATCAAGGCCACCCTTGTGGATGTATGAATTTGGTAGTGAGAGATTCTAGTGTATTCACTCTCTCCCACTCCTTGATTCGTCCTCCCCACCGGTCTCTCCTCTCGGAATTCTACCTCGAGTCTCTTCCGGGCGGATTCTATTGGCACGGTCCATCGAGCCGTGAGGGTAAGCATCGATTGTATCGGGTTGGTGTGCGTGGATCTTCTTGTGTTCTTCGTGTTCTTCGTGTTCTTCCGCCTCCCCCCTCTTTCCCCCTTTGATTCTTGGGTCATTCGCGAGATCGGGCCACAATCGGGATCTTAGATCTCATCAGTATCTAAAGCTAGCCCGCTATATAAAAATGATTCACATATATTTCTATATGATTACAAGATTTTTTTATGTTAATCTATCTTGGTTCATGTATTTCAGGTTACAGACCCATCGACACTTTTGTGCAGTCTCTTATCTGTTTCTTCTATTATTTTGACAGCCCTTATAGAAGGTGACACGCTACAAGAGTATTGGATATTTTGTTGTTCCTGAGTTCATTGTATATGTACCAAAAGCTTGAAAGGGTCAGCTATTTTCTGTTTCCTCTTTGCACAGGTACATGAATACTTCTCATTATGTGTGTATATTAGTATATAGTACTACCTAGCCATGTTGATGTTTCTGTAACAGTAGCATCTTTTTTTGGTGGGATAGTAAGATAACATGTGTTCTTATACAATGCTAAGCTGCGAGGATAGCCACAATTATTTACTTTTGTATGAGGAAAATAAATATAGTTTGTTGTTTACTAATCTTAATGTTGTTAGTTTACAGGCTTATTGTGAGTTGATGGCTAATTTTGTTGGGTTTCTTGCTTAAAAGTATCTCAGAGAATGCAATTTGGTCATGTGCACTCCCCCCTAAACTTGACAACAGTTGTTTTTGAACTATCAAAGTAAGATAATTGGTTGTAGAACAAACTCATTTCCCGCCCTTCAATTGTTTCATTAGTTGTGTTTGGTTGAGTATTAAACTAAGCTTTAAGCGTGGTGAATACCTAGCCTGTTGAGCCCCTTCCCGCACAAGCTTCGTGGGCCGTTCAATCCAGAGTAGGAGTTATCTTGGACGTTAGTTTGGGCCCCATTGTCCCTAGCCGGAGAGCCAGTTGGTTCTGTCTATCTCCATCCATCGCTCCAGTGATGTGGGTGGAGGCACACCGGTGCTTCCACGGTGGCCAGCGGTGAGTAGGTGGGAGGTCTGAATCTGTAGAGTTAGGTTGGAAGCAATTTTTGCTCTTTTTGGCATGGCCATGGTGGGCCGCCGATCTGAGGTGTGCCGGTTTTCGGATCAGTTTCTCCCATCGCCGCTTGTGCCATCTTCCCTCTGCTGCAGAGGAACCACCATGTTGATGGCCGTGGGGCTGGAGGCGGTGGGTGCAGTGGGCTATACCTTTATTTGTATATTATCTCTATGAAACAAGCATATGATGATCTGATTCAGCTATCTAAGTTACACACCATATCGCTACAAGTTACATCTCCAGATTCAATATCGCTACAATTTATGTTGTTTTTTTATTTCCCTGTCGTTCTTACATTGGATTTGACAGTCTATCTTCCCATTTTCATAGCCAAACGGGTGGATTTGGACCCACCTATATCTCAACTTGGAATTTTGATTTTTCAGGTTTTTAGATGTACATATTTCATATATGTGTACTTCCCTAAACGTGTTGAATAACACATGTGATCCATATTCCATGTGCCGATGTGCCTAATGTTTAGTTTTAGACCTATTGTTATTCAAAACTAATTATTTTCTCTTACACTGCAACCTAAGCAGCTTCATGACATATATGGATAGGTCGAGCATGTCTTTTTTTCGCATTTTTGCTTGACCATTGCAGGCCTGGTGCAAGGGACACTTTCTCCTATGTTAATTGCTCTCCAGTTATACCCCTTTTGTTACATTTATACTGGACACGATGTAGCTATAGCGCTCGAATTTTGAAGTATTTTTTATTAAAGCTTCCTCATTATTAACTTTATTCCAGTGATATTAGTCTGATTGTTGGGTATAACAGCATCCTTTGTATGTATCAATCTTATTTGTAACATGTTTCACATTGTGATGTATTATCATATTAAAATATGTTTGGGTAGATACTAAAAAGATTGTATTCTACAAAACTACACCAGCCATCAACACATGAGACACGTAGAAACCATAATCACAATCAAAATTGTGAACACATTGTGCCAAGTGCCCATGCAGACCGAGTTTTATGTATGTCAAAAAATCACCAAATACAGTGTACTGTTGTGTGACAACCCCAGGCAGGCGGCGAGGCGAAGCTCGTGTGTCCGTCTAGTACTTATTAGGGTAGGAGCGCTTGTTGTTATTTGGTTACTTTGAGTACAAGGTTTTTAACAATTAAAAATCTTCTTTGATGCAGGTTATCTTCTGGTGTACCACTATGCTCCGTTCATGGTAGTTTCTTCAGCGTATCTCTTTACTGAGGTGTCTACATGGTTGGATCATTGGATGACACCACGAAGGAGTTTATTATCCAACATGGGCGGTGGCATAATCTAAAGATTTATCCTCCACCATCTTAGGAGTCGATCCAGTTTCATATGGATTTCTTGTAACATGCCTCTTTTTCAGTCTCTTACTTTGGATTTTGTGGGGCTGTGTGCATCTCAGTGATGCAAAGGCCGGGTGTAATGTTTGAACCTTTTAAGTAATAAATCTCTCTTTATCGAAAAACATAACACTTTAAAATTCCACATCGATGAGGAATTGTGTGGTACAAATAGTGGAACGGAGCGAATTAAAAGGACATGTACCCGGCCAGCTGGCAACGCCAGCCCCTCTTTCCAGTTCAATCTGGTGGTCTCCGATGGCAGCATTGCCATGGCAGAGTCCATGCCTCTAACTCCATGCCTAACGCTCCATGTACCTTACAACAAGAGAATCGCGAAAGTGAACATGCTCCACCCCAAAACCAACAAACCTCCTCCCTCCAGTGACCTCCACCGGTCACAGCTCCACCGCCATGGGACAGATCGAAGCTCCAGCTTGGCAACCTTGCATCTCTCTCCCTGAGAGGAAAATGGGGGATGGGGAAATGAACAGACAAAAGAGACAAAGAGGAACCACCCTCAAAAACCAACGACAAAAAAACCAGTCCCACCTGAAAATAGACCAAAGACAAACAAAATTAACTCGGAAGCACGTGCGCAGAGATTCACGCTGCAGTTTCAAAACGAAAAGTCAGGGTCTGACTTATGGCCAGATGAGATTTCAGCTAAAATAAAATTAGGATAAGTGTAAAATAATTTGTTTTGGTTGCCTTAGATTATCTATCTTCTTGTCTATTCGGTGGTGTCGGTCTGAGTGTTTGTTACACATCATCGAAAGCTCCGCAAGGCCCGAGCCATTGATGGCGACAATAATGATGCCTAGGGGCAATGTTTTCCTCATTGAAGGTGCCGTGTGTGTCCTAGTTCGTGTGGCCAATCTTGAGCTCAGGGGTGGATTTTATGGTCGATGCCATGGCACGGTAACTATCGATATTTTCATCCTACGACCAGGACCAATATCTAACAAGATCAGATGCAGCTGAGGTCAATTTTAGAGGTTGGTGGATGGGGCTCGGGAAGTTGTTGCTGGCAGCAATGCCATCATCTCGGACATTGTTCTCCTTGGAGGCATCTCCATTGTTGTCCCTCCTCTTTTAATCATTTTGCTTGCAAGAATGCTGGTTCGTTCCGTCGATGTGGCCCATTACTGGTGTGACTTGGGTTCCAAGGAGTAATGGAAGAATCTGTACCCACTCGATGTTCGGGCTTATTAAGAGGATAAACTAGTCGTATTTATTCTCTGAGCTTAGCTTAGTGTACTTGTTCTCCTTTTTTTCGATATCCTTCCTTTTCATTTTTGGAATGTAACCTTAAGTTAGTGTCCTAGCTAAAATTTTGTTCCTTGCTTGGCCATTTGGGCTTTTATTATTAATTTCACGGCAGGCTCTTTCGTGTCAACAAATGTCTGAGGAAAAATAAAAAAGCACAACGATAAACTCACATAATCAAGCATTGGGATGAAATAGACTTACTAATTACTACGTAATAGAAGGCAATTCAGTTTCAGTTGAGTTATCAATCATGATCTCATTTAGTTTCATTACATCCCATTATTACATCAGAAACTAAAAAACTACTAGAATTGACCACAAGCTAGGTAAAAAAAAAGTGTGGACATACACAGCAACAGTATGAACGTGTAAACTCTTATTAACTTGAGGAGTGTTTCTTCAGGAAGTTAGAGAAGCTGCTAGGAAAGAAGCCAAAGCCACTGGAGATGTTGTCGTCGGATGGGAAGTCTTTGACATAGTCATAGTGCAGGACTGCTCTGCTCTTGATGTCAAGTGTGACTATGCATGGCGAGAGAGCAGGTTCGCCGCTGACCACGAAGTATAGGATGTGGGGGTCCTCCATGCTCACAAGAGGGAACTTCGGCACAGCGCGGGGGACATGATCATGGTCATAACCCTCCATAGCCCAGAGCTCGGTGTCCGTGATCACGGCATCCTCCACCCATTCCATATCATCCTCGTTTACAACCATCAAGGTCCAGACGCTGATGGTGAAACCAGAACGGTGCTTACAGGTAGGACATATGCTACTGTTTTCTACAACTTTGACAAACTTCATGGTTTGGCCGTTGGTGGTGACGCACACGGTCCGGTGGAACTTAGGAAAATCCTCATGAGGCATGTCGTCTACGGGTAACCGGAGGTACCGGAGCTCAGGAGCCTTGTGAAAGGCATCGCAGAAGAGGACACCTCGGTTGTAATCAGCCCAGCACAAGTAGCTGCTAGTGAAAGGGACGACTCTATGAGTCTCCCAGCCGACAACGTCCTGGAAGCTGACCTTGCTGCCACGGCTTGTCGCGAGCGTGAGCTCCCACTGGCCACCACCACCGTCCGCGGACGCCGGCGACGACGATGATTGTAGCCTGAAGAGCTCGGCTTCCAGTGGGGCCGTTTTGTCGGCGGCGGACCAGGTCTCGATGCAGAGATCCGCCACCAGGAAGTCTTCTTCAGCAGCAAGAAGACCGATCGAACTACTGTCCACCATGCGCCACTTGCCTCTCCACGAAGCCGCATCCTCTGCGACGGCGTCCGTGATCTCATCGCTCGTAGAATAGCAGCGGGGGAGCAGGGTGAGCTTGGGGCCGGAGGGGGAGCAGGCCCTGTAGATGAAGTAGTCCATGGCTTCGCTCCGGCTGACCGGGAGCCCATCGAAATTGACCTCGATGCGGAAGAGGACGGCGTCGCGGTGTGCCGCCACAACGAAGTCACACCAGGAGGACTCCCTCTCCTCGGGGGAGTGCAGGCAGAGGCGAGAAGATCCCGGCGGCGCCTGGAGGTCGAAGGAGACGCGGACGGGCCCGCCGTTGGTGTCCCCTGTCTCGGCGGATGTCTCGCCGTCGACACAGAAGGAGCCCGGGTCCTTGAAGCGGAAGCGGTGGTCCATCATCACCCAGCTAGGCATGGCCGGGGGCAGGATTGATTGGATTTCCGGCGTGATCGATCTAGGGTTCGTGGCCGCGCGCGACAAAGGGAAGGGGCAGGAGCCGCGGGAGAGGGTACGACTTACGAGCACAAGGATGAATCCGGTATCCCCGTTTTTCTGTAAACCGCTTTGAACTCTTTATTCAAAACTAGTAAATATGTCCGTGCGTTGCAACGGGAAAAACCATAGTAGAGGCACAAATGGTAATGCTCGTTGATATTCCGCACCGCCATTGCATACTCTTCCTGTTGTTTTAGCCAACTATCACAGTACACGTGCGCCAGTGCAAGCAGACCCATGCGTGCCATCGCCACCTTATCCAACTCCTCAAAGGCCATCACCTCGGTTATTTCTTCACCAATCCATCTAGTGATGTACAACCTTCTTGATTCTATTTGACCTAAGCGACATAAGTACAATGCGGACCTGGGCAGATGAACCATGCTGGAGCTGGTTGGACCTTGTGCTAAGTCGGAGTATCGGCGAGTACCAGTGGTGGACCCAGAAATATATATGAGTGGTGGCATTTTCTTTGAGTGGCGGCACTTCTTCTATAAATTTGCAAGATTTGAGTATTTTCCGTTCAAAATATGTATAAATGCAAAGGGATTTCAAAATTTTGAGTGGGGGCCTTCAGCTGTACGTAGGTCCGCCCATGGCGAGTACCTTAACACCGAAGCAGCGAGCAGCTAGACACCACTTATGAATCTTTAGTAAATTTCATGGCCGACTTTGAGATTTATGTTGGACTATTTTCCGTTCAAAATATGTATAAATACAAAGGGATTTCAAAATTTTGAGTGGGGGCCTTCAGTTGTACGTAGGTCCGCCCATGGCGAGAACACCGAAACAGCGAGCAGCTAGACACCACTTATGAATCTTTCGTAAATTTCATGGCCTACTTTGAGATTTATGTTGGACTGGCTCAAAAAAAAATCGTTGTCACAAAGGCTCCAACCCCAACCTACGTCCACCGAAACACTTGCTCCCCTACCACCTCTAGAGCACCCCCAGACTCCGCCGCCCTTGCTACTTCCCGCAAACCGCGCGCATCCATCAATAGAAAATTGACACACCAACTACAACAATGAGTTGGTCATACATACAATATCAAAGCGCTCTCTCTATACCGGTGCATCTTATTATGTCCCTATTCTCTCTCAAACAATCTACTCTATCTCATCTAGGAGGGAGTACCATATTAGAGTTGTTTGTTGTTATTCTCTTGGATGTTGTCTTGACGTCATATATCATATTTTATTGCTAAAATTATCCCCTCCTTTATTTCAAGACACAACCCTAGTTGCTGCTTATATATATTTCCTAATAAATATTATTTGGTAAAAAGGTTTTGGAGAAATAAATAAAAGAGAATGGCTATTTGCAGCCCAGTATCCGGCCAGCCCAAAAAGGCCCAGGCGGACACCAACCCTAGAGCCTCACTTGGTCATTTCTATTCCTCCCCCGCCGCCTCCTCACAGTACGCTCGCTCGCTCCCCGAACAAATGCCAGCGCTCGCTCACCTGACCCACGTTCGCCGCCTCGCGTCGCCTAAGGCCTTGTTCGGCAGGGGAGGTTTGGCAGGTTTTTTTGGGTCTTATCCCGGCCCGATCAGAAAACACATCAAAACGCTAGCAGCTCGTTCGGCCGGCCGGTTTCGGACGGGTCAGCCCCATCGATCCCTGCCAAAACACGTAGGGTTGGAGTGTAACAGAAACGCCCCACTCCCCTCGCGGTTTGGACGGAAGAGAATCTGAGGGGATTGGGTGATCACCCAAAACACGGTGGCTAATACACTAAAAAACACATTAATCCACCTCTGCCGAACAAGGCCTTACCGGGACCGGAGCATCTCGGGCGCGTGCGCTGCGGCCCGTCTCCGCGTCTCCCCGCCGCCCATCTCTGTCGGGCCGCCGCGCGGCCGCGCCTTACGCGCCCCCCGTCTCTGCCGGGAGCGCCGCCTGCACATAGCGGGTGCCTGGGGCTCGGCTGAGAGCAGCGGCGGCGACCGCCCCGGCCTTGTCACCGAGCTCGCCCTGTGCTGCTCGAGCCCCCTCCTTTTTGTTCTTGCCGATTTGTTTTGGCTCGTAAATTGATTTGGCATCCCTTCCTTTTTTTTGAAATAAAATATATATTAAGCAAGCAAGCCGCCTCATTAAAAACCTTCCAGTCCCCTTCGATACCCTGGTAAGGAAAAGAGTGCGTAAGAAACTTGCTGCCGTGAGTTCAAATATTCGGTACAATCTCCAACAGGGTTACATCATGAATAATATCAGCTCTAATAAAATCAGGAGGCCTATCGTCCCAAACTAGACTAGTATTATTATCATATCCATGCTTCGCTAAATTATGAGTCACCATATTTGCTTCTCTATGACAATGCTGGAAAATCACCATGTCCATCATACTAGCTATTTGAAAACAATCAGCAAGCACTGCCGTGTAGGGACTAAACACTTCGGTATCTCCATTGCATGCTTGGATTAATTCCAGAGAATCCGATTCAATATACGCCGAAGAACACCCAATTTGCTCCAGAAACTGTAACCCTCTTAACAGCGCCATTGCTTCTGCCTGAGCCGAACTCATGAGATCATTTAACAAACAAATCTTTCCAGCTATGGCCTCACCCTTGTCATTTCTCAAAACAATACCAGCAGAACCCGAACCATCCAAATGATAAGAAGCATCAACATTTAACTTTTGAAGACCCCTGGGCGGTTTTGACCATTTAACCTCTTTCTCAACAGCAGAATGTTTGACTACACCAAAATTTGCTGCCAAAGCGTTTATAGCAAAAGCCGAACTCTTTGGAGGACTGACATTCTCCCCCTTCACTAATTCCCTACGTTGCCACCAGATGTACCAACAACCAACCGCCAGCAGCTCATGAGTTTTAACATTTTCAAGCCAAGGTACTTTCGAGTTTGGGGAACAGAGTATGTGTTCCAAAACAACCGAACCCGATCTGGCATCCCTTCCTTTTCATTCATCCGTGAGCAGCGCTCGCCCTGCTGCTGCTCGAGCCCTCCTTTCTTGCCGATTTGCTTCGGCTGTAAATCGATTTGGCATCCCCTCGTTTTCAGTCATGCAGCATATTTGAGACCAATTTGTGCTACTTTTTGATTCACCTTGCTGATATTTCAGGAAAATTCGAAGTATATAAACCGGTAGCACTCATTGTAATGGAACGATGTGGGACTATTCAACCCGATTCAATCGGTTGCCTTTGAGTTCTTGGTGATTTTCCAATAGACAAAGCCCATGATGAGGAAGTTAATACCAAATGGCAGGCCCAAAGAGGAAGGCCGAAGTGCATGAATCCAGAACAACGGACGACGACAGAGAGGCGGTGTCGTACTCTATTGTCTATTGGTTACTCTTTCTGGCCGAACCCTATCGAACCGGTACCATGTTATGTCCAGTATTACGTGATTCGGTGGGAGGGCAAAACGGTCCAACGAAAAGTTGGACGAAAATTTTGGCAGAAACCTTAGCTCCTTTATTATTAGGTATAGATTCAACCACGAAAAAGGAAAATTTAAGGACTGTGCCACAATCTAGCAGTTTTTTTTTCGGAAAACTCTATTGAATCCCTTAAAAGTGGTTAAACCCTAAAAATAATTGTATTTTACAGTTCGAGTCGAAAAAGTCAAAAAAAAAAGGACACGGACATATCCCTCAAACCCGTCCGATCCTTCATTTTTTAAAATGGTACTTTGTTCGATTCAAATTAATTGATTCCATTTTATTTAGATACGAATATACATATATGTGTTTTTTCGATAAAGAGAATATATTAATATCGATAACATCAATTACACCTAAGCTCTGCAACAACGCATACCCTAATGGCATTACGGATACACACAGCTAAAAAAAAGAAAAAGAAAACTAAGAAAAGAAAAGTCCCGCTATGGAATATCCAAGACAACAACTGAACTTCAAAATCTCCAAAAGTGACGCCTTCAAGAAGGTAAGGTGCACACGTGTCGTTGTTGTCCGATCAAAGATCTTAGGTTTCACCCTGAAGATAGTCACTCCTCTCAAAACAATGCCTTCAACAAGGCCATTGTCAGGCACAATCAATTAGGATAAGACCTTGGGTTTTCACCCTAAAAGGTAAGACTCTGAACTTCACGTGTGTTGCCGCCCCCACTTCCACACTGCTTCTGCAAAACACAGAACACCAAGCAATTTCCTCACCAACACAAAGACTTCAACCTCCTTTACTAGTCCTCCAATCCGGTCTTCATGATATTTTCCACCTCTGATTTCGCCATCAACCAGAATGTTATCTGATGGCAACACAGAGCAGAGCTTCGCGCCGCTCCCTCCAAAACCAAACGGTCAGAATAAAAGCATGGGTGCGCACAAGTGAAACTCCCTCCAGAACCAAATGGTCGAAATAAAAGCATGTGTGCGTACGACCGAATACCACCCGATCCAGCAAACTCCATGCATAAGGTGCCCTGTTATATTCGCCAGTGGAGCCTTCCGAAAGTCAACACTCCGTTTAGATCAACAAGGACCGGCCTCAGGAAAGTCTCCATCTTCGCACAAGAGGAATCATATGACAACCACCTTTATTGAAAACCGCGCTAGCAGCCCTAACACCACTGGTCGGTGGCCGAGGAGGAGACGAGCCGACAAAAAGCTAAGCAGCAAGTGCCCGGCCGCCAGACACATAGCAGATCATCAGCAGGCAGAGGCACGACCCGGAGCAAGAGCCCAATCGCGCCGCTGCCACCGAGGTTCTGCCTGGAGCGGCGGTGGCGACGGTCGGGACATCAAATGAAAGACGGCGGTAGCGGCTGCTAGGGTTGGAGCCTTCGGAGTCGCCCGCGCGAATGACCCAGAGAGTCAATTAATTTGAATCAGAGAGTAGAACTAATAGTTCCCTTTATACCAGTTAAGGTTATCGGTTGAGAAATTTCAGCTGGTGCAAACGTCCTTCCGCTGGGGGACACGCCAGAATCCTGGCAGCTATATATTGCCTCTAGGGTGAGGTTTGATCCTCGCTCGCTGCGTTGGACTAGCAAGGACGCTGCCACTAGGGTGAGTCGTTTGGACTTCACTACAACGTATGGTATTATATGACACTCATTCTTTGCCGCATGGCTCACCTTTAGTCTCGAAGCTTAGCTTAGTGTACTTGTTCGGCCCCGGAGCTAGAGGTGTGTCTTTGCGTTGGTAGCCTCCGTTGTGTGGATGATGGGACTCCTTGATTGTGCGGGTTTTCGTCTCGGTTTTTCTTATAAACCGGGCAATGTATGATTTTTAGACCTGATTTCCCTTATAAATTGGGTCATACTGTGCATAGCACTCTAGTATCTATCTAATCGGATGGCAGATTCGACTGCCTTTTCCTCAAAAAAAAATTATCTTAAGTTGTTGTCACATCAAAATTGATTTATAAAGCCAAGCTCTTTCATGTCATTAGACTAAAAAAGTCTGAAAAAATAAAAATAAAAAGGGGATTGAAAAGTGCATTTTTTTTTTTGTAAATAACAAAAGCACAGTGATTTAAAAGCACTCGCATAATCCTACAATGGGATGAAATAGATTTTCTAATTATGTAACAGAAGACAATTTACTTTATGTTGAAATATTAATCCATGATCCATCTTTCATTATATCCCATTACATTAGAACTACAAAAATATTACTCCATCCGTTTCTAGATATAAGCCACGTTGTTTTTTGAGAAAAAAATCTGAATATAAAATGTATTGTTGTTGCACCAATTAATTGTATGTACAATATTTCTAGGGATTTGATTACGTTTATTTATCTTATGCGAAGTCCTATACAACCTCGTACCAATTGCCTAGGGTTAATCCGGCCCAATCATAGTGTAATTTTTTTTAATGTGCGTTCTATAATTTTCGTGCCAAAATCTATATAGCTTATATTTAGAAACGGGTGGTATAGTTTACCAAAGCCAGGTAAAAAAAGACTGGAACACACAACAACAAAAGGTAGTTTTGTATTGGAACATCTGTTTTTTTTTTCAAACGAAAGTATATCATTACCAGTACTTCAGCGCCCGGACGAGCAACATATCAGCTTTTGTCCTTATTTTTCTGAAAATAAGAGAGTCGAGCCAGTTTTGCCAGTACTACCGCCGCTTAAAAACTGAAGTATTTATTAGAGTCAAACATCACAAAGTATGTTAAACTGTATTATTCTTATAAACCAAAGTATTCTGAGAAAAATTTAAAAACACTTTGCTGCCAAAGCACCCTAAACTTTTGTTGTTGTGTGCTTCGTCAGGTAGTTAGAGAAGTTGGTAGGAAAGAATCCAAAGCCGCTGGAGATGTTGTCATCGTTGTCGACAGATCCGTAGCCTTTGATATGGCCATAGCTCAGAACCGTCTTGCTCTTCAGATCAAGCGTGACAATCGATGCCGTCGCCCCATCAGTGGGGGCAGGTGTGCCTCTCAACACGAAGTATAGGATGTGGGGGTCGTCCATGCTCACAAGAGGGAATTGCGGCACAAGGCGGAGGAGATGGTCCTGGTTATAACCCTCCATAGCCCAGAGCTCACTGTCCGTGATCAGGACATCCTCCACCCACTCCATATCATCGTCGTTTACCACCACCAAGGTCCAGACGCTGATGGTGAAACCAGAGCCGTGCTTGCAGGTAGGGCATTTGATACTGTTCTTGACAACTTTGACAAACTTCATGGTTTCGCCTTTGTTGGTAACACATACGGTCCGGGAATACTTTGGAAAATTTTCGTTAGGCATGTCGTCAACAGGCAACCGGAGGTACCGGAGCTCAGGGGTCTTGTGGCGGACATTGCAGAAGAGCACACCTCTGTTGTAATCAGCCCAGCACAAGTAGCTAGCGAAGGGGATAACTCTCTGAGTTTCCCAGCCGGCAACATCAAGGAAGCTGACATTGGTGCCATGGCTCCTGGCGTGCGTGAGCTCCCACTGGCCACCAACATTCGCGGCCTCCGGCGACGAGGATGAGTATAGTCTGAAGAGCTTGGCTTCCAGCGGGGCCGTATTGCAGGCACTCATCACGCCGCCCTCTATGAGGAGCTCCGCCACCACAAAGTGCTCTCCATCAACAAGGAGACCGATCGAGCCACTATGCACCATGCGCGACTGGCGTCTCCAGGAAGAAGCATCCTCTGCATCGGCCTCATCCTCCGTACAAAAGCAGCGCGGGAGCAGAGTGAGCGTGGCATATGAAGAGGAGGCCCTGTAGATGAAGTAGTCTATGGCGTAGGAATGGTTGATCCAGAGCCCGTCGAAATTGATCTCGATGCGGAAGAGGACGGCGTCGAGGTGGGACGCCACGACAATGTCCCACCAGGAGTACTCCCTCTCCTCCGCCCAGTGTAGGCATAGGCGGGATGACCCCGGCGGCGCCTGGAGGTCGAAGGAGACGCGGACGGGATCGCCGTTGGTGTCCCGTGTCTCCGCAGAGGTCTCGCCGTCGGCGCGTAAGGAGACCAGGTTCTCGAAGCGGAAGCGCTGGTCCAACATCACCCAGCTAGGTATGGCCGAGGTCTGAGTTGATTGGATTTCCGGCATGGTCGATCTAGGGTTCTTGGCCTCGACGAAGGGGAGAGGGTGCTAGTAGAAGAATAGATCCCGGCCGTATCCCTGTTTTTTTTTTTCTTTCCTTTTTCAGATGTCGTATTCCCTGGTTTATCTAGAACCGTTTTGAGCTCTTTATTTAAACCATGCAAACCAATAGGATCACTAGGGATCGGATGCCGATCCCTCTTCTACCGTCAGAGGCAATCCAGATCATCCGTTCAATTTCCCAATGCCTGCGTGGGCCTGTCGGTTGTTAGATTTGATTACTTTCCTGTAACTATGTCCAACTAGTGGAATGCCCGTGCTTCGCCACGGCTTCCTCGTTTATCTCTAGTATTATCTCTAGTACCACACACATGTTACACGTGTAAACAATGCACATAAATATTTAAGTAGATAAAAATCATATAGTATTTAAAATTTACTTCACATAATTTAATCCAGTGTGTATAAAATGCAAGTACATACATATTATCCCTCATTTTAAGAGACATTCTCTCTCAACGCGCCTAAGGTATTCTCGCACAACATTATGAATGCCCGACGGTGTCACACCTCTAAGAGATTACAAACAACACACCACCCATGTTTTCCTCTCTCCCGCAAACTCCCTGAACTAAAAATCAGGGCGCAAGCTTTAACAACCATCCCCGTACCACAAAAAGAAGGAGAAAATCTAGCGCAAGGGAGAAGAGAAAATCAGCTGCATTGCACGTGCTTACGCCCCATCGATCAATTTTTGTTTTTTACCAAAGGATGGATTCACCGATTAATCTCAACAAACCATATCTAACGGGGGAAGTGCTGAGCGTCTCCTGAGGGATCAAATCCCCGGGGTCACCAGCCGTCCGATCGGGGCAACCCAATGCGCGCCTTCGTCCGATCAACAACACGCATCCAAGACATTTTCTCCCACCTCCATCACGTGGGTGGACCCGCCATTCACATGCCCGGAACGAAAGAAATCCGGTCATCGTCTCCACGAGCACATCGACCTCCCTGATGCTGCAAGCCTGCAACTATTGTGTCGCTAGCGTTAACTGGTTTAGGGTTTAGGGTTTAGCGTTAGGGGATCCACCCTTTGAAGTGCCTCTCTCCCCACTAACCCCGCCGCCACACACAACACACCGTGCGCAATACGCTCACGGTGAGCGCGTGAGCGCACACACCCGGTCCCATCCTAGCGAAGCTTTCCCAAGCGCTCTCCATTGCTCTCCTATCGATCCCTCACCCCGTCGCCTGGTTCCTCAGAATGGAGGCTCTCACAAAACAACAACGCCATGAGCTCCTTGTTTCCATGTCCCAGCGGCCCTCGAATCCTACAGACTGGCCACCACCCGTAGATCCATGCAGCAGGCTCGAGCCGCACGTCTCGTAGCGCTGCTCACCCCTCGGTCGAACCCCATGAATGATGCATCTCGCACCCTCGCCCCACCATAGTGTCACGCCTCCGCCAGGTTCCTGGCGTGTCCTGCTTCACTCATACCATGCTTCCCTTGGATCCATCCCCGCCGCCGCTCAATGGCTCGATCCTATGTTGCCGTGATCTCTTTTATACGACAATGGGAGTAAGGTAGCATGCTCTGAGTTGATTTATTTTTTCCTTCTCTCTCTGGTTTGTTCGTTTCCTGTGATATGCGCTTTCTTTTTTCCTTCTCCCCATGCTCACTTCCAGATGATAGGAGTTCTTTGCCAGCACGGTCAGACAACGAAACTTTGCTAGGTCAAACGAACCTTTTGACGTACAAATTTTTTAACCTAGTATTTTTACCAGCTGACACCACCAATTATAACTATTTTTTTTACCAATATAGGATGAGTATCACTATATTTTGGTAAAGGTACTCGGGAGTCATGAGAAACAATTCATAGAGGGAATCTAGTTTATTCAGTCTAAGAGCCTAAGTGCCTAGCATTACCAAAATGTTGCATTAGACCACTAATTGCCTAACTCACAGTAACAAATCAATGAGAACCAAATGAGGGAAAGAAACTTCTACAAACATTAAGTGCCATCATTCATAGATAGGTAAATTGATAGCGTACAGAAGAAACCCTGTAGGCTTTCACACGTGATGGATCTTCTTTTTTCCGCAGCAGTTATGCTTCAGCCTAGTAATTTGCTATGATGTTCGTTATGGGAGAAAATGTATGAGCGGTGGCCTGCTTGCCCTTGTCGACGCGGATCATCGATGAACGGTTCTGCGCCAGCACTGTGCCCACGAGCGTGGACGTGGCGCCAGTCTCAGCCATCGCTACGCGGTCGCCGTAGCTCCGGTGCGCCGGGACCATCAGCACGTACGTGGCCTTCTCCTGGCACCCAGCCTTGTCGGACCATTTGAGCACGCTCTGGTGGACGGGCACCGCGTCCGGGACGCGACTCCTCGCGCGCCGGCCCTCGGGACAGGCGGCCACAATGTTGCTAAGTGTCGCGAGGGCCCAGTTCAGCCCGGACGTGTCCCCGGTGACGGCGCCAGTCCCGTGGCCAGCAGGTGTGGAGCGTTCACCGACGCGATGGAGAGGCTCAAGATCGAGCGCAAGGCGTCGTGCTGCACCTACTCGGGACAGGAGGTTGCAGCGTGAGTGCCACCGGGTTGAAAGGTCCTGTTCTGGCATCGGAATGGATGATCATTTGAGCATTGAGATTTGATTAGTTCAACAAATGTGCTAGGTGCGGAGAGGAGGCCATAGAGATAGGGATTAGAGTAATCACGTACCTTAACTTTCTGACCGAAGCAAAAGGGCCGATCCACAATATGAGGAGAAAATTCCATGATTGTTTGCGTGCGTGAAACGGGAGGCGGAAAGGGTGCGCGGTGGTATATTTTGGTATATTGACGTGGGGGGTATTATTGTCCATCCTGAAAATGTGAGACCAGGCATTCACCAGTTTGCTTTTAATAGTAGAGATTAAATAGCTGATCTATTTTCTTTAAAATGTGCTGGCATATTATTGGAGATACATTGACAAGTGAAGTTCTTCATGCAATTAATAATAAGGCCATACCTGATGGGTGGAATGATACTGTTATTGTGCTAATCCCAAAGGTAGACTCCCCTGAATTCATTACCCAATACAGACCAAATTAGTCTCTGTAACGTGCTTTATAAGGTTATTTCAAAGATGATTGCGGCAAGACTGAAGATCATACTTGATGAGATTATTTCAGCTGTTCAGAGTGCATTTGTACCCGGAAGATTAATTACGGATAATATCTTAATTGCTTACGAGAGCATGCATACTATAAAGAACAAAAAGAAAGGTAAAGCGGGATATTGTGCTGTCAAATTAGATATGCATAAGGCGTATGATCGAGTGCAGTGGGTTTTTCTGAGGACAATGATGATTCAGTTGGGTTTCCAAACTGATTTTGTGGACCTACTCATGGCATGTGTAAGCTTAGTCTCTTACAAGGTGAGATTTAATGATCAAGAATCGGAAGGTTTTATTCCTACAAGGGGACTTCGTCAAGGTGACCCGTTGTCCCCTTATTTGTTCTTACTATGTGCAGAAGGTCTTTCTAGTGCTCTAGCTCATGAAGAGGAGGTTCTTGGCATTGAAGGCGTTAGAGTGTGCAGGAATGCACCATCGGTATCTCATTTATTATTTGCTGATGATTCTCTAATTCTTATGAAGGCATATATAAATAATGCAACCTCATTGAGAAGAGTCTTAAATAACTACTGTGCCAGTTCTGGGCAAATGGTGAGTGAAGAAAAATGTAGCATTTTATTTAGCCCAAATGTAAATGTGGAGACTAAAGCTCAAGTTCGTAATGAGTTAAATATTATGACTGAAGCAATCTCTGAAAAATATTTGGGCCTACCTAGTATGGTTGGTCTGGATAGAAGTGAAAGCTTTGTCTATCTTCTGGATTGAATTATTCAGAGATTGCAAGGATGGAAAGAGAAGTTTCTGTCAATGGGAGGCAAAGAGATTCTTCTTAAAGCAATCATTCAGTCGATTCCGGTGTTTGCTATGGGGGTGTTCAAGCTGCCAAAAAGTTTATGCAAAGAAATTAATGATGCTATGACTGCCTTTTGGTGGGGAGATTCAGAGGATGAGAGGAAACTCCACTGGTTTGCTTGGTGGAGAATGTGTGTTCCAAAGAAACAAGGAGGAATAGGATTTCGAGATATTCACTGTTTCAATCTAGCAATGTTAGCAAAATAAGTCTGGAGACTTATTCAACAACCGGAATCTCTGTGTGCTCAAGTTCTGAGGGCGAAATATTACCCTGATGGAAATATTCTAAAGGCTGGGCCAAGACATGGTTCATCTTATACTTGGCAAAGCATTGTTGCTGGTATTCATGCATTTAAACGTGGACACATTTGGAGAGTGGGATCGGGCACTAACATCAATATTTGGGAGGATCATTGGATACCAAATAGCCCTTCAAGAAAGGTTTATACAAGAAGAGGTCATACCATCATAACAAAGGTAGATGAGTTAATAAATCCAGTAGATGGTGCATGGGATGAAGATTTGATCAGACAAGTCTTTTGGGAAGTAGATGCAGAGAGAATTTTGAGAATTCCATTGAGTGATAACTTAGGTGATGATTTTATTGCTTGGCATAAGACAAAATCTTTTAATTTCTCACTCCGATCGGCCTATTATTCTGAATGGGAGCACCAATTTGGGTCCAGGACTAGACGGCTGGATGGTCTGGGGCAGCTTTCTGACAATCCGGTTTGGGAGAAGCTATGGAAAATGCAAGTTCCTAGTAAGGTTAAAAAAATTATTTGGCGAGCTTTGCATGGAGTAGCCCCTGGAAAAGCTATACTAGCATACCGTCATATTAAAGTTTCACCGCAATGTCCAGTGTGTATGGCGGGAGCAGAAAATATCAGACATATGCTCTTCACATGCAACCGAGCTGAGGTGGTTTGGAAGGCAATGGGGCTTCTGGATTATATAAAACAAACATCGTTGGGGGAAAGATCTGGGTCCTCTATACTTGAAGATTTAATCCGAGATTACCAAAATAAAACTCAAGTTCTTGGCTTGCTAAATATGGTGGAGTCTATTGCAGTTACATGTTGGTATATTTGGTGGCAACGAAGAGAATTGGTGAATGGAAAATCAGTCACTAGTCCAACCTCTACTGGCTTTGCTATTTCTACGTTGACTGCTGATGTCTATGGGTGCTTCTATTCTTGTAGACAGTGTTGGGCCTCCAAGAGCAGAGGTTTGTAGAACAGCAGCAAGTTTTCCCTTAAGTGGATCACCCAAGGTTTATCGAACTCAGGGAGGAAGAGGTCAAAGATATCCCTCTCAAGCAACCCCGCAATCACGATACAAGAAGTCTCTTGTGTCCCCAACACACCTAATACACTTGTCGATGTATAGGTGCACTAGTTCGGCGAAGAGATAGTGAAATACAAGTAGTATGGATGTATATGAGTGGTAATAACAATCTGAATAAAATATGGCAGCGAGTAAACATGCAACAGAACAGTAAGTAAGCGGTGTTTGCAGTATTGGAAACAAGGCCTAGGGATCATACTTTCACTAGTGGACACTCTCAACATTGATCGCATAATAAATAATAACTTCTCTCATTTGTGCTACATACACTCTTGTTTGATAATGAACACCATTCGTTGCGTAGGATTACACGAACCCTCAATGCCGGAGTTAACAAGCTCCACAACATTCGATATTCATGTTTAAGTAACCTTAGAGCATAATAGATCTTTGCAAAATAGACCGAGTACTAACATAGCATACACACTGTCACCTTTACACTATGAAGGGGGAATAAATCACATCAATACTATCATAGCGATAATCAACTCCATAACCTACAAGAGATTATGATCATAATCTACGACAAGAACCACACGATGCACACACTGTCACCATTACACCGTGCAGGAGGAATAGACTACTTTAATAACATCACATGAGTAGCACATAAACTAGTAGCGATACAAAGCTCATCATATGGATCTCAATCATGTAAGGCAGCTCATGAGATCATTGTATTGAAGTACATAGAGAGAGAGATTAACCACATAGCTACCGGTACAGCCCTTAGCCTCGATGGAGAACTACCCTCCTCATGGGAGACAGCAGGTGATGAAGATGGCGGTGGTGTCGATGGAGGAGCCTTCCGGGCACTTCCCGTCCCGCGGCGTGCCGGAACAGAGACTCCTGTCCCCCAGATCTTGGCTTCGCGATGGCGGCGGCTCTGGAACTTTTCTCATACCGTGGCTTATTCGTATCGGGGTTTTAGGTCAGGGAGCTTATATAGGCGAAAGGGGAGCCTCGGAAGGGTCTCGGGGAGCCCACACACCAGGGGGCGCCCCCCCCCTCTGGCCGCGCCGCCACCATGTGTGGTGGGCCTGTGGCCCCCTTCTGCTGACTCTCGGGTGTTCTGGAAGCTCCCGGTGAAAATAGGGTACTGGGCGTTGATTTCGTCCGATTCCGAGAATATTTCCTTACTAGGATTTCGAAACCAAAAAAAACAGAACTGGCACTTCGGCATCTCGTCAATAGGTTAGTTCCGAAAACGCATCAAAACGATATAAAGTGTGAACAAAAAATGTAGGTATTGTCATAAAACAAGCATGGAACATCGAAATTATAGATACGTTGGAGACGTATCAGCATCCCAAGCTTAGTTCCTACTCGTCCTCGAGTAGGTAAACGATAACAAGAATAATTGCTGAAGTGACATGCTACCATCATAATGTTGATCAACATTATTGTAAAGCATATGACATGAATGGAGTGATTCAAAGCAATGATCTATAGTTTGACAAATAGATGACATATAGCAAAACTTTTCATGAATAGTACTTTCAAGACAAGCATCAATAAGTCTTGCATAAGAGTTAACTCATAAAGCAATAATTTCAAAGTAAAGGCATCGAAGCAACACAAAGGAAGATATAAGTTTCAGCAGTTGCTTTCAACTTTCAACATGCATATCTCATGGATAATTGTCAACACAGAGTAATATGATGTATGCAAATAAGCAAGTATGTAAGATCAATGCACAGTTGACACAAGTGTTTGCTTCTAAGATGGAAGGAAATAGGTAAACTGACTCAACATAAAGTAAAAGATAGGCCCTTCGCAGAGGGAAGCAGGATTAAATCATGTGCTAGAGCTTTTCAAGTTTTGAAATCATATAGAGAGCATAAAAGTAAAATTTTGAGAGGTGTTTGTTGTTGTCAACGAATGGTAATGGGTACTCTAACTACCTTATCAACCAAACTTTCAAGAGCGGCTCCCATGAAGGACGTTATCTCTACCAGCAAGGTAGATCATCCCTCTTCTCTTTTGTTTACACATGTACTTTAGTTTTATTTATTAGATGACACTCCCCCAACCTTTGCTTACACAAGCCATGGCTAACCGAATCCTCGGGTGCCTTCCAACATTCACATACCATGGAGGAGTGTCTATTTGCAAATTTAAGTTGCTTACTGATAGATCAGAGCAAAACATGTGAAGAGAATTATTAATGAAAGTTAATTAATTGGGGCTGGGAACCCCATTGTCAGCTCTTTTTGCAAAATTATTGGATAAGCGGATGAAGCCACTAGTCCATTGTGAAAGTCTGTCAAAAGTAAATGACAAGATCGAAAGATAAAACACCACATACTTCCTCATGAGCTATAAAACATTGACACAAATAAGAGATAATAGCTTTTGAATTGTTTAAAGGTAGCACATGAAGTATTTACTTGGAATGGCGAAAAATACCACATAGTAGGTAGATATGGTGGACACAAATGACATAGGTTTTGGCTCAAGGTTTTGGATGCACGAGAAGCATTTCCTCTCAGTACAAGGCTTAGGCTAGCAAGGTTGTTTGAAGCAAACACAAGTATGAACCGGTACAGCAAAACTTACATAAGAACATATTGCAAGCATTATAAGACTCTACACTGTCTTCCTTGTTGCTCAAACACTTTACCAGAAAATATCTAGACCTTAGAGAGACCAATCATGCAAACCAAATTTCAACAAGCTCTAGTAGTTCTCCACTACTAGATTTAACTACATGATGAAAGAGCTTAAACATGATATATGAGAGCTCAAAACAATTGCCAAGTATCAAGTTATTCAAAACCATATGAAGCATTTTCTGATTCCAACCAAATAGCAACAAGTGAAGCGATCAACTTTCGCCCTTGAACATTAAAAGTAAAGCTAAGAACACATGTGTTCATACGCAACAGCGGAGCGTGTCTCTCTCCCACACATGAGCATGAATTTATTCAGAGAATGAAAATAACAAAATGAAAATAAAAGCACACAGACGCTCCAAGTAAAGTACATAAGATGTGACTGAATAAAAATATAGTTTCACTAGAAGAAACCTTATAAGTTGATGAAGAAGGGGGTGCCTTGGGCATCCCCAAGCTTAGATGCTTGAGTCTTCTTAAAATATGCAGGGATGAACCACCGGGGCATCCCCAAGCTTAGGCTTTTCACTCTTCTTGATCATATATCATCCTCTTCACTTGACCCTTGAAAACTTCCTTCACACAAACTTCAAGCAAACTCATTAGAGGGTTAGTGTATAACCAAAAATTCACATGTTCAGAGGTGACACAATCATTCTTAACACTTCTGGACATTGCACAAAACTTCTGAAAGTTAATGGAACAAAGAAACCCATTCAACATAGCAAAAGCGGCAATGCGAAATAAAAGGCAGAATCTGTCAAAAACAGAACGGTCCGTAAAGATGAATCTGGCAGGGGCACTTAACTTGCTCAAACGGAAAAACTCAAAACTAATGAAAGTTGCGTACATATCTGAGTATCGCACACGTAAATTTGCAGATTTTTTTGAGTTACCTACAGAAACTTCTGCGCGAATTCGTGACAGACAGCAAATCTGTTTCTGCGCAGTAATCCAAATCTAGCATCAACTTTAACATAGAGACTTTACTTGGCACAAAAATATGATATGGAGAGGTTGCTACAGTAGTAAACAACTTCTAAGACTCAAAATATAAAACAAAAGTGCTGTAGTAAAATAAAGACATGGGTTATCTCCCAAGAAGTTCTTTCTTTATAGCCATTAAGATGGGCTCAGCAATTTTAATGATAATGCTCTCATAAGGATGAGAGTTGAAGCAAAAGAGAGCATCAAGAAGCAAATTAAAAACACATTTAAGACTAACCCACTTCCTATGAAAAGGAATCTTGTACACAAATAAATTCATGAAGAACAAAGTGACAAGCATAAGAAGGCAACACAAGCGCAATTTCAAGATTCTCAACATAAAGAGGGGAAACTTAATATTATTAAGATGCATATAACCATGTTTCCCTCTCTCATAATAACTTTCAGTAGCATCATGAACAAACTCAAAAATATAAGTATCACATGAAACATTCTTGTCATGAGCCATATGCATAAAATTATTACTCTCCACATAAGCATAATCAATTTTATTAGTTGTAGTGGGAGCAAATTCAACAAAGTAGCTATCATTATTATTCTCATCAAGTGTAGGAGGCATAGTATAATCATAATAAAATTTACTCTCCATAGTAGGCGGCACTAAAAGACCACTATCATAATCATCATAAATAGGAGGCAAAGTATCATCAAAGAAAATTTTCTCCTCAATGCTTGGGGGACTAAAAATATCATGCTCATCAAAACCAGCTTCCCCAAGCTTAGAATTTTTGCATATCATTAGCAACAATGGTGTTCAAAGCGTTCATACTAATATCATTGCTACTAGAATGCCAATAAGATTCCATAGGTTTTTTAATTTTCGCATCAAACAATCCATGTCTTAACTCAGGAAATAGAATAAGAAGCTCATTGTTACTTTCCATTATGCCTAACTAGTGTAAACAAGAAACCAAAAGATGGAATTGCAGGATCTAAAGGAAATAGCTTCGAGTACTTACAACGGCGGAAAATAGCTTAGTAGCCGAGATCCGGAGTGTGAGTACCTTTTACCTTTCCCCGCAACGGCGCGAAAATAGCTTGATGTCTACGGGTGCTTCTATTCTTGTAGACAGTGTTGGGCCTCCAAGAGCAGAGGTTTGTAGAACAGCAGCAAGTTTTCCCTTAAGTGGATCACCCAAGGTTTATCGAACTCAGGGAAGAAGAGGTCAAAGATATCCCTCTCAAGCAACCCTGCAATCACGATACAAGAAGTCTCTTGTGTCCCCAACACACCTAATACACTTGTCAGATGTATAGGTGCACTGCGAAGAGATAGTGAAATACAAGTAGTATGGATGTATATGAGTGGTAATAGAAATCTGAATAAAATATGGCAGCGAGTAAACATGCAAAAGAACGGTGTTTAGTATTGGAAACAAGGCCTAGGGATCATACTTTCACTAGTGGACACTCTCAACATTGATCACATAATAAATAATAACTTCTCTCATTTGTGCTACATACACTCTTGTTTGAT
The DNA here is from genome assembly GCA_030979885.1 of Lolium multiflorum. Taxonomy (NCBI): domain Eukaryota; kingdom Viridiplantae; phylum Streptophyta; class Magnoliopsida; order Poales; family Poaceae; genus Lolium; species Lolium multiflorum. Next base: position 178,714,454 of record CM061750.1, on the reverse strand, counting down.
AATGAACACCATTCGTTGTGTAGGATTACACGAACCCTCAATGCCGGAGTTAACAAGCTCCACAACATTCGATATTCATGTTTAAGTAACCTTAGAGCATAATAGATCTTTGCAAAATAGACCGAGTACTAACATAGCATACACACTGTCACCTTTACACTATGAAGGGGGAATAAATCACATCAATACTATCATAGCGATAATCAACTCCATAACCTACAAGAGATTATGATCATAATCTACAACAAGAACCACACGATGCACACACTGTCACCATTACACCGTGCAGGAGGAATAGACTACTTCAATAACATCACATGAGTAGCACATAAACTAGTAGCGATACAAAGCTCATCATATGGATGTCAATCATGTAAGGCAGCTCATGAGATCATTGTATTGAAGTACATAGGAGAGAGAGATTAACCACATAGCTACCGGTACAGCCCTTAGCCTCGATGGAGAACTACTCCCTCCTCATGGGAGACAGCAGCGGTGATGAAGATGGCGGTGGTGTCGATGGAGGAGCCTTCCGGGGGCACTTCCCCGTCCCGGCGGCGTGCCGGAACAGACTCCTGTCCCCAGATCTTGGCTTCGCGATGGCGGCGCTCTGGAACTTTTCTCGTACCGTGGCTTATTCGTATCGGGGTTTTAGGTCAGGGAGCTTATATAGGCGAAAGGGGAGCCTCGGAAGGGTCTCGGGGAGCCCACACACCAGGGGGCGCCCCCCCCCTCTGGCCGCGCCGCCACCATGTGGTGGCCTGTGGCCCTCTGCCGACTCTCGGTGTTTGGAAGCTCCCGGTGAAAATAGGGTACGGGCGTTGATTTCGTCCGATTCCGAGAATATTTCCTTACTAGGATTTCTGAAACCAAAAAAGAGAAAACAGAACGGCACTTCGGCATCTCGTCAATAGGTTAGTTCCGGAAAACGCATCAAAACGATATAAAGTGTGAACAAAACATGTAGGTATTGTCATAAAACAAGCATGGAACATCAGAAATTATAGATACGTTAGAGACGTATCAACTGCTAATTTTGTTCTGGCATCCTCAATGAAAACCACGGTAAAAGAGATAAGATGGAAGAAGCTGGGTGTAGGTTGTTATAAACTAAATACTGATGCTTCTTACCATGATAATGGAGAGGGTTCTGTGGGGATGGTGTTGAGAAATGATCGGGGTGAAGCCTTGGCTGGTTATGGGTGCCCTATAAGTAATGTGATAAATGCAGCTGCCGCAGAAGCCCAGGCGGTGCAACAAGGTCTACTGTTCTTAGAGAAACTTGGAGTTGAAAATGTTGTTTTGGAGTCAGATTCACTGGATCAGAAACCGAAGTGAGGAGTCCTCATTCAGCAATTCTTGCGGATTGTTTCATGCACGCACAAGCTTTTAAATCACTCTCGTTTGATCATTGTCCAAGAGAGGCAAATATGGTATCTCATCACATAGCACAAGTGGCTTATGAGGGTAATAGTAGTTTTGGTTGGGATGGTGATCCACCAGATTGTATTCGCAGTTTGATTTTAAATGATGTAACCTTATTGAACAATGTAATTACTGTGTGAGAGGCGGCAAGTTCCATACGCACTCTTTTCCTTCCAGGGTACCGAAGGGGACTGGAAGGTTTTTAATGAGGCGGCTTGCTGACCGAATATATTTGAGTTATCAAAAAAAAATAGCTGATCTATTCAAACAATCCCGTAAATTTGGGAAATAATTGGAAACTAAATTGCGTCTGACTAGTAAAACGGCCCACGAATTACGTTTTCCTTTCCGGTGACAAAAACATGCTTCCATGCCACAGAAGCATTGTTTTTCATGGGTCTGCCTGGGTCACAGTCGACTGAGAAAATCTAAAGTCTCAGTAGACGACCTCTGCCGTAGATTTCGTCTGTCGCTATCTTTTATCTTTGCCTGCTCTTTCTTTCTGTCGCTATCATCTGGCCCATATTTAATGCTGGGCTCCTGCCGTTGGTGTCTTTATGTGGGCTTGTTCTGATTCTGACATAATTAAGGTTGGGCTCCTGTGGGCTGATGACCAACTCACCAGCAGAAACCCCTTGTGCAAGAAAGAAAACACACAGATCAGATCGTACTATCATCTCCAACTCCCGTCCGCACCTTGGTGGCCATAGGGAGAAGAGATCGGACTAAACCCTAACAAAATTCACCCCAAAACCTCAAGGCAGAAAAGGCTCTGTTCTGCACCACAGAAATCCATGGAGCATGGATCAGGATCTTACCGTGGTATGATCTGCTCTCAATCTTGAAAAATTTCTCTTCTCAATTTGTGTTGAAAAGCTCCTCCCAGTTCTGTAGTGTATCTTCTGCGTCAGAAAGTAGTTTGTTCATCATGTCCTCTTCTCAATTGATGATTCCTATGTTGAAAAAGGTGCTTCCAGTTCAGTTCTAGTTCATGATTATATTCAACACAAAAAAATAATAGATTGTGACCAAATTCATAGGAAATGCAAGAGCACTTGAAGAGGCATGTATATATGCTTCATATGGTTCATTCCTCAAGGGCAAAACGTGATTCTTTGTTCACATAAGGAAGAACTTGCATTTGGCTATATATTTTTTGCACAAAGAAAGGGGCCAGAAGACCCCAGAAGAACCTCAATTCACATAGGTGGCAGGTACAAATTTACAGACAGGCCCTTTTACAACACTCGCCCTAGAGAACCAGTAATTTGAGGATAAGGCCTCTCTTCTAACAAAAAAAACACCCTAGAACTAAAGATAGAGATGCAATCAAGTCCCTGGGTGCCTCCACCACGAGCCGCCGGTGTCCTCCAGGCGTCGCCGCCGAGGAACATAGCGCAGATGCCCGAACACCCATTTCCGGCGGAGATCCATCGCTGCTGGACGCCTCGATGCCACCGGGGACGCACCACTTCGTAGCAGTAACACGTTGAGCTTTAGCAGTAAGGAAGAAGCAGGGCCTCCGAACTGGAGGTTGATGAAGTCGGGCCGCCCTTTCGTCCATAGATCACGGTGCCAATCTTGGACACCATGTGTTCCGCACAAGGAGAGCTAGACACAGCATCTCCATAGCACCCCTCAGGCATGGCTCGACGAAGAAATCGTTTTTAAGGCAGAGAGGAACATCTCCATCGCATCCGCTCTCCATACCACCACGGCAGGCCAGAGCAAGGTGCTTGGCATCAACTCCTTTCCAAGATCGAGATCGGGCCACAAAATCGGATCTCAGGAGCAAAACAAGGAGCAGAGGCCTGCATCTCCCCTCTCCCTCGCCACCAAGGCCGGCCGAGAGAGAAGACATGGCAGAACTCACCAGGACGCGGCAGTGCTCCCCCTCGCCTCCATGGCCGGCCAGGAGAACTCCAACATCTTGGCCTTCTTGCATCTGGCAGAGCTGCCGAAGATTTATTGAAGAAGATGGTGTTGGCCTTGCCTCGATTTGCTCCAACCAAAGGAGCATCGTCAGGAGCAAAACCAACCCTAGCTCGCTGGGGATCTGGCAGCGGTGATCCCAGACGCCACCTACACTACAGGGAGAGTCCCCAGACGGCGGCATGGAGCCGCAAACCAGCCGAGAAATAACTAAACCTAGACATAATCTACTCCGGCGCCTCACCACGACCAACTCCGGCCAGCTTATCTGGCGCAGAGGCCAGCGGCGGCCCAGTCAAGGGAGAGGGACTCTAAAGGTTAGTGTAGAGCAACGAGAGCGGTGGAGGGGGGAAATGGTGGCCGGTCACAAAGTACCGCATTTGGCTATAAACAGTCAGTACAAAGAAATTGACAAGTAAAATGATCAACAAAATGCAGGTTTCATCTTACACACCTGTGCGTGGGCAACCTCGAAATTTTTTACAATCATCAAGATATTCAGAGCACCTTTTCTTTAGCAATCCGATTATATCATCTTCATCTGGTTCACAGGAAACAAGATAAGTCAATTCTTGTTATACTCAGAAGTTCCGCACCATTATAAGCATGTATTGCTGACTGGAGAAAACAAATATTTGATTTCAGTCACACTTGTACAATCTTGAATCTCTTTCTCTAAATCTCTTTCTTTATCTGTACTACATATTGAACAATTCATTAACATTAAAATATGTTTTGCTTTTATTCAAGTTGAATTCTTTGAAGATCCACAACACGTAGAATGTACACATGTAATAATTAAACACAAAAGTAAAACAAACATAACTTCCACTTAAATGGTGAACAACAAGCAGTAATGAAAAAAACTTTCACTTTATATGACTATAGTGAGGAAAAAACAATTAACTTATGTTCTCTTGTTGTAGTTGACATTTTAAATGTCCAATGTTTTCCCTTTGTACAGGTTCCTCCGCTCTCCCACTTAGACATACAGCCTGCAAGCAGAGACATTCAAGAAATTGCACTGAGTATAGAACCTAAATTTTAAAGAAATGAAAATAGTACAGCTCTGAATGCATATATCTGATTGTAACCTGAAAAATGCAGCTGAACCTATCACAAGGCAGTGGCATGACATACTCTCAAATGATGCAGAGCATGGAATCGATTCAATTTTCTCAGGTTAATGCACATCAAAAGTTTTATGTCCTGCCATTATTCAAAAAAAAATGCAAAAAGGGATTGAACTAATGCTTTTGTTTTTTCAGCAAGGTGAAGGCAGTTTCGTAAATTGAACTCTTCGGCCTCATGTCCCACTTATTTGAACTGATGCTGTTTTCAGCAAAAACATCTCTCTATCTATTTTCCCTAAAAAAATTCCTCTATTTCCTGCGTGAGAGAGAGAGAGAGGTGTTTTTCCTAGAAAAAACAACATCACTTCCAAGTTTGGTGAGAATTCGGATAAAATCATTGAGCAAAGTGCTTGAAAACTTAGATACATTTGAGATGTATCGGTGGATCACGAGGATACCAAAGTCTCACGTCATGTATTCATAATATCACGAAGCAATGGGATTGATGTTATAAGATATCACACGAGTTTTTTCGTGAACGAACATGAACTAATATGCATATTAGTTATTGATCCGAAAGGGGTTTCGGAGTCATGTTTGTGAATAAACAAACCTACCAGGGTCACATGCTAAATGTTCTCCCGTATTAATAGTATTTCATTTGTTATATATATAGTATGTGGTTGAGAGAATGTCTGGAATATTTCTGACGGCGTCGAAATAGTTTTGGTGAAGTATTGTTATCAGAATGGTTTAAAAGGTACATTCGAACTGATCCGACACTAAATATGAGAGAGAAACATTGTCAGAAGTGTTCATGTAGCTTCAGAATGTTTCGGAGTGATCGAAATAGTCTCAGGAATTTTACAAAATTGTTCCAGAAAATTCCAGGAGAGAAAATTAGGGTTCTAGACCTTCATATGAAGTCACGAAGTGCCGTGAGAGTTGGAGAAGGCCCAACCCTCCTTGCCTGACTGCATGGGCTTCTTTGGGGGCCATGTATTTGGCCCTCCCACGTCCCCAAGCCCCCCTCCCCCAGTAAGGATCCCTTAAGGGTTGTCCGGATAGGCCTCTTTTGGGGCCCATGGGCCCCAAGGGCAGCACACGAGGCAAACTTACCTAGGGCCACCCTAGGGTGGTGTGGGGGAAGGTAGGGAGACCTAGGGTTTCCCTTAGCTTCGGCGGCCAAGGGAGGGGCAGCGGCTGCCCCCCCCCCCCCACCCCTATAAAATGAGGACCCCTCCTCTCTCAACACACACCTCAGCCAATTAATTGGCTCTCTCCTCTCTCCCTCTCCTGGGTAGAGTCTCCCCCTAACGTGGAGGCTCTTCACATAGGCTTGCATCTAAGATATCACTTTGGTATGATGTCGCCCGTGACAACGAATTATGTCCTGCTGGATTGGAGATCACGATGGCCTGCAACGCTCCTGAGGGTTCGATCATCAAGGAATAAGGAGTGATGTCCACCTACCGCTAACTCCGCTCCACCAACATCGCTGACCCTGCCGCTCCGGATGCGCACACCCGCCTCCTCCCTGGACGAATCCCCGAATTCTTTCTCGTGGCATTCCGCATTTGCTACGCCCGCTAGCTCGCATTAACCTAGTCTACCCCATCGGCCAACACATGAGCTCGCCCACCGGCCTTCCACCTCACTATGGCCAGTTCTTGAGAAGTTTTTGCTTCTCGGTAAGAATATTTTTTTCAGACTCAAGGTTCAGATTTCTGAGTTCTTGTGCCGTGGATATGCACATGTACGCTGAAGTTATATTTGTTTACATTGTCGGACTGGATTGTGGTCTTGCTAGTGAAAAATCTATTGTATTACTGTATAGATGATAAAGAATTATATATGTCCCTGTTGATGATGATCAAATTTATTACTAGAATATGATCAAATTTAGAAGCTACTATGTTTCAGAATTCCAAGAGGGCACCGCCAAGGAGCATGAAGAAGAAATTTAACCATTGTCAGATTCAGGGGTATAGCTGACATTAGACAGCAAACATGCCCAGATTGCCTAAAAGGAGTGGAAGAACAGTTTCTACGAGCTTCTCTCCACCTAAGTTTTTTCACACCTAAATCTATAAGCTAAATTCTCCATAAACATAAACCAAAAAAAATGTTGCCCTAAAACGGTGGCTAGAGGAGCGACACGAGCCAAGGCATTGTTGACATTGTCTACTCCACGGAAAGTTGGAACGGGACACGAGGCCGGGGAAGACTAGATCCGAGGTTAGGTCGGTTCCGATGAAATACCGTGGGATCATGACTCCTGCTTGGATACTTGGAGTTGGAGACCTCGTTGGGAACGAAGGCAAGGCCATGGAACGCGTAGGCGGAGCGCCTTGGAGATGAAACTGGGCTACGACCCCCCCCCCCCCCTTGAAAAATGGCAAATACTTTTCTAGGCATACGGCGTCAGATGTTTCCTACTACAGAGTACTACTTTCCTAGCAGAACCGAGTAACGAGAAAGAGACCTCAATTTTCTACATCAGATCTACGTTGGCCGTCTGACAAGGTTAATTTTATTTTCTTACCTACGGAGATAGACTAATTCTATATGTTTTTTACTTGTTGGCCATCGAGTGGACCTTGGGCCTGCATTTACCTCTTTTTTTTTGAGAAAAAATCAAAAAGAATCTGAAAACTCCTAGAAGTAGGTAACGATGTATATCCTATAAAAGTGAAAAACTCCAACTCGAAATAGTTTATTTTTAGGCTGTGCAAAAATAACAAATGTGAAAATTTAAAATTGTGCAAATTTCAGAACCTACCGACTTCTCATATTTTGCCATTTTTGTGTTGCCAAAATACAATATGTTTAGTGTTGAGATTTTACATGTTGGTACATCACTTCTAACATCTAGAATTTTCTCATATTTGTTTGGAACTCAAAATTGTCATTTTCAAAAAAATTCAAAAAAGCAGTGTACATGGCCCAAGCTACATTTCTAGTTTCCGAATATAAATTGCTTAGTATGCCGATTCTATGAAATCATGGCTGGCCATCAGCAGATCTTGGGCATTTTCTTTCTTTCTTTTGCTCTCTTCCATGCTATGTCAATTCCTATGTAAATCATGATATTAAGTCAATTTTCCCTAGGAAAACATACTAAGTGCAGGGCCGGCCCTGTGGAGGGTCTGGCGGGGCGGCCGCCCCGGGCCCAGAAAAATTGGGGGCCCATATTTTCTATATAGGCATACTATACATTGCAGAAAAAGTGCAGTTTTATGATTTTAGATGGGTTTGGTCTACAGTTGGACCTTTTCTTTTCTTATTGGTTTCCAATCCGGCTGGCCGGCCACGACTTGAGCCAGCGCCTGAAATCCGTTCCATCTATCGATATGTGAAACATCGCCAATTTGCTCGAGCCCGACGGCTCGATTCCCTGCCTGTCCTCTTGCGGTTCGTGGCTATCGCCCGAGGCCGCCTGGTTCCTGCCCTCGCTCTTGCTGATCGCGACCGACCGACCGACCGCGAGATGATCTGCTGACTGCTACTATCATGCGAACTACGGTGTTGCCTGCTAGTTCGTTGTAGTTCTCTTGGAATTCTACTATATGCTCGCCTATAATTCGGGTTCTGAATTTTGATTAGCAGTTGTTGTTCTTATTAGTAGGAGCGGGGTTAATTGGTTTGACAACCGACAAGAAGTTAATGGATGAGTTTGATATATTGATTCCATCGTCACGGACTTTGCCTCTAGGAATTGGCGGAGAAAATTTTAAAGTATCATGTAAACATTGTTTTATATAATATTAAAGTTATTTATACTTAAAAGTATTTATTTTTCATCATCTCATATATGCGAAAAAGGTAATAAGAGAGGCCCAAAATTTTAGTTTCGCCTAGGCCTCCGAAATCTCAGGACCGGCCCTGACTAAGTGCATTTTCAAGATTGAAAATCATTGGTTGCTGGTTACAAATAGCTTGAGATTAGCAAAATTGAAGATTAAATTTTGAATTTCGCCCCTTCTTTACTTTTGGTCAGGGATGGCAAGCCGCCACGTGGGCGTAGTTGTCTTTTCTTTGGAGTAGCGGGCGACTGAACTCACCGCCCTGCCGATTGTGTCGACCTCGACCAGCCACACCGTGTTGTCGGCGCCTGCGTGGCGTCCCTCGCTCACCAGGAAGAAGAGGCCGTCGGGGTCGTCCATGCTCACGACCGGGTACTCCGGCGGCACGTGCGGGAGGTTCTCGTACCCGGAGAAGGCCCAGAGGTCGGCCGCGCGGACCTCGCCGTCCTTGTCCCACTCCATGCTGGCATTGTTCAGGGTCCAGAGGGTGAGGGTGAAGACGGACAGCGGGCCGTGGTCGACGTCCACAAACCTCACGGTGTCGGCGTTGATGACGCCCAGGCTCCGGGACGCCTCGGGGCACTCCTGGCCGTGGTCGGGCTTCGCCCACGGCGTGTGGACGGGCAGCGGCACGTACGTGAGCATGGAGCCGCCGACGCCGGGTTCGAACACGTGGCCGAGCAGGAGGCCGTGGTAGTAGTCGACCCAGCACAGGGAACGGCCGCCGACGGGGACGACGGCATCGGTTTCCCAGCACGTCAGCGCCCGTGTCTGGAATCCCTTGGCGTCGCGGATCTGCGGATGCCGGAGCTCCCATGTCTTGCAGGACGTGGAGGCCGGCCCCGGGGAGATGAGACGCAGAGCTCGAACGCCACTGGGATACCTTCGCCGCCTGTCTTGAAGAGCTCGGCCACCGCGAACGCGCGGTCGGCGCGGTGGCGCAGGATGCCGATGGCCTTCCTGTCCACCATGCGCTGCCGCTGGTCACCTCTCGTCAGAGTTGGGCCAGCTGAATGCCTGATGCCCGCGGACTGGGGGAGCAGCCACAGCGACGGCGTCCCGCCAGAACCGGCCTTGTAGACGGGAAGTAGTCGACCCGGGGCGGATCGGTGAGCTGGAGGAGGACGGAGTCGGCGTGCGCAGCCATGACGCGGGGGTACGCGAAAGACGAGCTCTCCTTGCTGGGCCCTCCCACCCAGCGCAGGTAGAGGCTGGAGGTCGCCGGCGGCGCGGCGAACCGGAAGGAGACTTGGATGTCCTTGCCGGTGGAGGTGCGGGAGCGGGACGACGCCACGCCGCCACGGTGGCGTCTTCGGCGATGGCGTTGTCGTTGCGGTGGCCGAGCCGGTCGAGCAGCACCCAGGGACGACGGGGCACGACGGCCGTCGTCTGATCGGAGGTTTCGGCGTGTCGTTGGGTCTCCATGGCTGTCGTGGTTTGGAGCGCAAGTTGATCTCTGTTGTGTAGCTATGGGAGTACCAGGCCTCCCAGACCAAATTGGCCCGCAACCTCTGGTTCTGATTCTTTTTCAACGATCCATGAATTAATCTAGAGCCAAACCGACTTAGCTCTCACTAGTAGAAACAAGGGCTTTGGTTTTTTAAAAGCTTTTTCGATTTACGAACCGTGCAAAAGGTCATTAGCACCGGTTCGTGTTTTGAGGGACCTTTAGCACCGGTTCGTGTTACGAACCGGTGCAAATGAGCTATCTTTTGCACCGTCGTGTTTTGAGGGACCTTTAGCACCGGTTCGTGTTACGAACCGGTGCAATGAGTATCTTGCACTGGTTCGTAACACGAACCTGCTAAAGGATTCGTCATAACCCTTTGCACCGGTTTGTGTTACGAACCGCAAAGGTCTTTAGCACCGGTTCGTAACACGAACCGGTGCAAAAGATTTTTCTGCTCCCACGCACCTCCACCCCCGCCCCGTGGATCGCCTTTTTTAACACCGTAAAATATAAAAGAAAATGATAGAAAATTCAAAAATAAAATCTTTTGAGATTCCTGTATGTTACGCAACCTACTATTAGGGAAAATTAACAAATTTCAATTTCAATTTTTTTGCAATAAAAGTTTGAAAAATGGTAAAACCGCATTAACTTTTGCATACGACGTCGAAAAAAAACGTATAATATATCAAAATCATCGTGGGAAAAAGTTACATCCGAATTCACCGGGTTTACCCGGTTAGCCAATTTTTAGATTCTCAAAATTCCAAATTAAAATATGAAAGCAGGAAGATTTTAGTTTTTTCTAGAAATTTAAGATTTTATATTTTTTTATTTTTCAAAATTAAAATTAATAATTGCATTCTGCATAAAGATTACTATTAATTTTAGCAAATTATAAGTTTTTCAAATTTTCAGGTTTTAGGTTTGGCAAAAAAAATGAAAAAAAATTAAAATAATTATAAATAATACAAATTATAAAGTTAATGTTTATTTATTTATTCAAGATTATTATTATATCATTATTTTGTTTATTAAAATAATTATTTGAAATTTGAATAATAAAATAAATATGACATCGACCGATATGTTAATAGGATTGATTTTTTTTTTTTTTTTTGAAACGGAGGCAAAAGCTTTGCCTCATTCATTCATTAAGAAGAAGGTGCCCGATTTTTAGGAGAAAACCGGGCAAAAACCAACAACAACAGTGCCGAAGCACACCCAAGACCACACACCCGCCA